>BLSH010243217.1:472573-482699 GCA_018402905.1 Glandirana rugosa
GACGTCTGTATTATGTCCTCTAACAGTCTCTAACGTCTGTATCATGTCCTCTACCAGTCTCTGACGTCTGTGCCATGTCCTCTACCAGTCTCTGACGTCTGTATTATGTCCTCTACCAGTCTCTGACGTCTGTATTATGTCCTCTACCAGTCTCTGACGTCTGGACTATTTTCTCTACCAGTCTCTGACCATCTCCTGTACTATGTCTGCAATCTCTGACAATCTCCTGTATTATGTCTGCAGTCTCTGACCATCTCCTGTACTATGTCTGCAATCTCTGACAATCTCCTGTATTATGTCTGCAGTCTCTGACCATCTCTTTTATCAGGTCTGCAGTCTCTGACCATCTCCTGTATTATGTCTGCAGTCTCTGACCATCTCCTGTATTATGTCTGCAGTCTCTGACCATCTCCTGTACCGTGTCTGCAGTCTCTGACCATCTCCTGTACTATGTCTGCAATCTCTGACAATCTCCTGTATTATGTCTGCAGTCTCTGACCATCTCCTGTACCATGCCTGCAGTATATCTGGGGGCTCTTTCTAACAGACTCTCTCTAACACAGTGGTTCTCAACTCCAGTCCTCGGGACCCACCAACAGGCCAGATTTTAGGTATTGCCTTGTGGAGATGCAGACTAGAATACTGCAATCACTGAGCAGCAAATGATATCACCTGTGATGTATTTCAGTTATCCTGCAAACCTGGCCTGTTAGTGGGTGCCGAGGACAGGAGTTGAGAACCACTGCTCTAACAGAAGCCCTCTCTGTGTCCATTAGAGAGATCCCCCTCCAGATCCCATTAGAGTACCCTGCTTCTCTTCCAGTATGTTGTTTATTGTTAAGAGATCATGGGAGGATCCCAGGTTAATTAAGACTCCTTAGGGGAGCATCTCTGTGTTTTGAGCCGTTGCCATAGAAACGTTTGTAAAGGGGCGGGGTTAGTAAGATGACCACGCCCACATGGGGGCGCCAGAAATATTTCTGCACCCAGGCGCCTGTAACCCTAGGATCGGCCCTGACTGACAGGACACTATTTCAATTCCTACTGAATCCACCTACTGAACAGACACAATAGAAAGCAATGTTCTTTCACAAGTCATGTGCGAATTGGATGTGTTTTGAACTGGAATTGGATGTGTGTGAACCTAGCCCAAGGGTTCTTTTGTATTATAAGGTCTCTTGTGTTGTTTTACTCTTAAATGTCAGCAAGGAACATGCTGCGGCTGCAATAACCTCATGGAAACCTCCCACTGGGCAATACTTCTTGCAAGTGTAACCACATTTTGGCTAATTAAAGTCTTGTTGTATTGATTAGGAGGGCTCAAACATTTTGGACAGGACTGCATGGGCATGCGGGCGCCCCTCCCTCTAATTTATAAAAAAAACATTTTAACCTCAGAATATAGGTTACTGTTTTTAAATAAAGTTTGGGTGGGAAAAGGCAAGTACCATGTGACCAATGGAAAAATTCTGGAAGGTCACATGGTACATTGGAAAGTTCTAGAACTAGTGGGGCTCAATATATATTAAAGGGGCTCTGCTCTGGGCAATTTGCCAGTTGGACAGTGTCGGCTCAACAAGCTCCCCACCCCCCTCTCATCGCAAGAGACCTTATGTGGTATTGTAACCCTTTTGATTGAAAGGGGGGACTGATGTTATATTCATTATATATATATATTTGAGCTCAAGTCCTTAATGACTGAGCTATTTTGATTTGCAGTTAAAAAATTATTTTGCCAACAAAGTTGTGTATGTCTATTTATTTGTTAGATAAGTTGCTAATCGGGAGAGGGAACAAGGTGCGGCCTGCATTCCCATGCACTTAGACGTGTCTTATGTACTCATACAAGTCTATGGGAAAGCAAAACCCACTTGAAACAGGTCAGACGTAGGTCAGATGCAGGAGCGTAACTAGAATCTTCAGGGCCCTGGTGCAAGAAACCCTGATGGGCCCCCCTGACCCCCCCCCCCTTCCATCTGACCTCCAGGCTTCCAATTTTGGGAGGGTGCCCATGGATATCCTCCCAGAACTATGCCTCCTGTATGCCCCCTGGGATATGCATCCAGCGTAATCACAGCAGCAGTAAATTGTTTATACTGATAACCAATGCTGCCTATCAGTGGCATCTATCAGTGCTCATCAATGCCACCTATTAGTGTCCATCAATGCTACCTATCAGTGCTGCCTATCATTGCTCATCAATCCTCCCTATCAGTACCACCTATCAGTGCCCATCAATGCTAGCTATAAGTGCCCATCAGTGCTGCCTATCAGTGCTCATCAATACCGCCTATCAGTCCTGCATTTCAGTGCCGCCTATCAGTGCTCATCAATACTGCCTATCAGTGCCCATCAATTCCGCCTATCAGTGCCCATCAATGCTACCTACCAGTGCTGCCTATCAGTGCCCATCAATGCCGCCTATCATCGTCCATCAGTGACACCTATCAGTGCTGCTTATCAGTGCTCAATGTCCATCAGTGCTGCCTATCAGTGCCCATCAATGCCACCTATCAGTGTTTATCAATGATGCCTATCAGTGCCACCTATCAGAGTTTATCAATGCCACTTATCAGTGCCACATATCAGTGCTCATCAATGCTGTCTATCAGTGTTCAATGCCTGTCAGTGCCACCTATTAGTGCCCATCAATGTTGCCTATCATTGCTGCCTATCAGTGCTCATCAATGCCGTCTATCAATGCCCATCAGTGCAGCCTATGAGTGCTACCCATCAGTGCCGCCTATCAGTGACACCTATCATTGCTCATCAATGCTACCTATCAGTGAACATCAGTGTCACCTATCAGTGCTCATTAATGGTGCATATCAATGCTCATCAATGCCCATCAGTGCCGTGCCACCTATTCATGCCACAGACCATTGCTCGTCAATGCCACCTATCAGTGCTGCGTATCAGTGCCACCTATCAGTGCCACCTACCAGTGCCCATCAGTGCCTCCTATCAGTGCCTCCTATAAGCACTGCCTATCAGTGCAGCCGATCAGTGCTCATCAATGCTGCCTGCCTCCTCAGCACGGGCTCTGAGCGGAGAGCATATCTCATACAGCTCAGAGCCGACAATTCTCCCCCCTCCGCCCTCCCTCCCTCCTTCCTCTCTCACACCAGATGACACAGCAAATCTGCTAATTCTCTCCCCCTCAACTCTCCTGTATGTGTACTGCAGGAAGTCAAGTGTGAAGTTAAGCTAATGAGCTCACACCTCCCGCGGTACACATACAGGGGGGGGGGGGGGGGGGGGGGAGAAGGAGCAGATCGGCTTTGTCATCCTGTGCGAGAGAAGAAGGAGGGAGGACGGAGGGGGGAGTAGGGAGAACTGTCGGCTCTGAGCTGTATGAGAGATGCTCTCCGCTCAGAGACATGGGACTAGCAATCCCGCTGGGGCCCCAAACAGTGGTGGAATGAAAGTGCGACTGCTGCGACCCTGATAATTCCGCCATTGGTCAGATGCACCTGTCAATTAATTCTGAATGATCTCAGAAGCAGCTCAAAACCGATGTCAAATTCACACCATTTAACCACTGCCCACCCGACATATAGCAAAATGATGGCCGCAGAGTGGTTAAGTTATCCTAACTGGGTGTCATATGACGTCCAGCAGGATAAGCCTCTCGCACGTGCAGTGATCAGTGGTGCAGTGTGTTTCGTTCTGACACACTGCATCTCCAAGCTTGGTAAAGAGCGTCGGCTCTTTACATTGTGATCAGCTGTGCCATCTAATAGTGCCGCCTATCAGAACCCATCAGTGCCACCTATAAGTGCCCATCACTGGCACTGCCCATCAGTGTGACATATCAGTGCCCATTAGTGAAGCCTATTAGTGCCCATCAGTGCCAGCTATGAGTGCCCATCAGTGCCGCCTATCTGTGCCCATTAGTGCTGCATATCAGTGCCACCTATCAGTGCCCATCAGTGCTGCATATCAGTGCTGCCTCATCAGGGCCCATCAGTGCTGCCTTATCATTGTCCGTCAGTGCAGCCTCCTTAGTGCAAATCAGTGAAGGAGAAAACTTACTTATTTACAAAATGTTACAACAGAAACGAAGAAAAGCAATTTTTCTCAAACTTTTCGGTATTTTTTTATTTGTTTAGCAAAAAGAAAACAGTGGCGATCAAATATCACCAAAAGAAAGCTCTATTTGTGGGGAAAAAATGATAAAAATTTTGTTTGGGTACAGTGTTGCATCACTGCGCAATTGTCATTTAAAATGCGACAGCTCTGAAAGTTGAAAACTGGCCTGGGGGTAGTAAGGAATGGGGTATAAGTGCCAAGTATTGAAGTGGTTAACCACTACAGATCCGTGCTATAGCCGAAAGACGGCTACAGTGCGGACCTCAATTGCCGGATGGATGTCCATGGACATCCGCCCCTTTGCGCGCTCCCCGCTGTGCCGCGTGAGCGTCAGCCACACACTGCGTGAGCGCGCCCGAGAGTCGGGGCGGACTCGATGATCACCTAATAGAGAGGCAGAATGGGGAAACATGGCGATTCCCCGTTTTGTCGGGGGACATAACAGAGATCTACTTATCCCTGTCATCGGGATCAGTTAGATCTGTTATGTCCCTGCCAGCCCAGCCCCCACACAGTTAGAACACAATGAGGAACACATTTAACCCCTAGATCGCCCCCTTAGTGTTAACCCCTTCCCTGCCAGTGACATTTATACAGTAACCAGTGGATATTTTTAGATCTGATCGCTGTATAAATGTCATTGGTCCCAAAAAAGTGTCAAAAATGCCCGATATGTATTATAGCAAAAAGTAAAAAAAAATGTTCTTTTTTTCAAAATTGTCACACTTTTTTGTTTATAGCGCAAAAAATAAAAACCGCAGAGGTGATCAAATACCACAAAAAGAAAGCTCTGTTTGTGGGAAAAAAACGATAAAAGTTTTGTTTGGGTACAACGTCGCACGACTGCGCAATTGTCATTCAAAAAACGACAACGCTGAAAGCTGAAAATTGGTCTGGGCAGGAGGGGGGTTTAAGTGGCCAGTAAAAGTGGTTAAACAAGTATGGAGATTTCCCCCACTCTCTGTTATGGCAACTACCAGCAGTAATATGAACATCTTGTCTCCCTTTTCTGGATTGCAATATAGTGCTTTAGAGCATAGGTGCCCAACTGCTGGTGTCCTCTGAGGTGGCCGCGCCTCCTGCTCTGGGATGGTGGGTCGGCAAACCCAGATTGCGGGTTCTCGAACCGCCATCGCCAAGCATCAGTGTGCAGAACAGAGCCGGTGCTAGTAGAAGCAGAGCTGATGCTTCCTGTATAGCACCGGCTCCTTCACAGGCGGAGTGATATTAAATGTGCTCTGCCTGTGACAGGAGCAATACAGGAAGCATCGGCTCTGCTCTCCACTGCAGCCACATGCTTCCTGCTGCGCTGCTCCTGTCACACTGATGGCGGGTATGGGGGAATGAAAAACCAGCCAGCAATACCCACCAGTACCCCAAAGTACCAATATCAGCCAACATTACCAGCCACCAGTACCCAGAAGTAACAGCCACCAGTACCAGCCACCAGTACCCAGAAGTACCAGCCACCAGTACTCAGCAGTACCAGCCACCAGTGCCAGCCACCAGTACTCAGCAGTACCAGCCACCAGTACCCAGAAGTACCAGTCATCTGTACCCAGAAGTTTTAGCCACCAGTACCCAGAAGTACCAGCCCTTAATACCCAGCAGTACCCAGACACCAGTACCCAGAAGTACCAGCCACCAGAACCCAGCAGTATGAGCCACCAGTACCCAGCAGTACCAGTGAACAGTACCCAGCAGTACCAGCCAGCAACAACCACCAGTTCCCAGAAGTACCAGCTAGCAGTTCCAGCCAGCAATACCCACCAGTACCCAGAAGTACCAGCCAGCAGTAAACACCAGTACCAGCCAGCAGTACCCACCAGTACCCAGAAGAACCAGCTAGCAGTACCCACCAGTAGCAGCCAGCAGTACCCACCAGTGCCAGCCAGCAGTATGCAACAGTACCAGCCAGCAGTCTCTACCAGCACCAGCCAGCAGTCCCCACCAGTACCAGCCAGCAGTACCTACCAGTACACGCCAGCAGTACTTGCAAGTACCAGCCAGCAGTACATGCCAGCAGTACCCACCAGTACCAGCAAGCAATACCCACCAGTATCAGCCAGCAGTACCCACCAGTACCAGCCAGCAGTACTTGCCAGTACCAGCCAGCAGTACCCCCCCAGTACCAGCAAGCAATACACACCAGTACAAGCCAGCAGGACCCACCAGCAGTACCTGCCCTGAAGGACAGCCAGCAACAGCCACCAGCCATACCCGTTTGGGGAACAGCAGCAGCCAGTGATACCTGCAGGAATCCTGAGGAAGAAGTGAAGATTGAGGTCAGTTGAGGTGTAGGTAAACCGCAGTGCATTAGTGTGAAAGCAGCCTAAGGGCCGGTTCACACTGCAGCGGGGCGAAGCGGCGCGACTTCGCGGCCCGTTCACATCTAGGCGAATTGTCAGGCGACTTGAGTCGCCTGACAATTCGCCTCAATGCTGTGCAAATGGGACCGTTCTAATAGGAGCGAATCGCTTTTTCAGGGCGATCTCAGGCGGCTTGCATTGACTTCTATGATAGAAGTCTCCTAGCAAGCCGCTTTGAGATCGACTGGAGCGCCGCATCGCGCCGCTCCGCCCCGCTGCAGTGTGAACCCAGCCTTAGGAGCCTTTCACACGATCGGTCCAATTGGGTCCACCTGTCTGTTTTTCAGGCGGACTCAATCGGACCTTCCATTCACCCCTGTAGAGCGACACATTTAAACGGACCTTCATCTTTTTAATCTGCTTAAAAAAACAGAAGGGGATCTGTCCCTTTCTGTCTAGGCGGATCGGAGGGCCCATAGAGTAGAGCGGGCTGTGTCCCTGTCTGCTCTGCATATGAAGAGTGGAAACAGACCTGTCATCTGCCCGCTACGCTCATTGTGGCCTGCGACCAGCTGCCAAGTTGCTAAAGTGGCCCTCGCTCCTCAAAAGGTTGGGCACCCCTGCTTTAGAGAATCCACTGGGCTGATAACAGTGTCATTGTCTCTCTTGTGTATTCTCAAAACCATACAGTAGATTGTGATTACGCTTCAGAGATGGGAAACAGGAAGAGATCTAAAAAAAAAAAAACATTATAATAATAATAAAGCATTAAAGTGACAGTCAAGGTGACCTTTTAAGACCAAAAACTTTTGTTAGCAGTAAGTAGCATGCTACTCAATGTCCACATTGCAAAATAGCTGGCATTCAACATTGTTTTGACCAAAGAAAATCTGAATAGTACAAGCAGCCAAAATAACTTGGTAAAACTATGCTAAGTTGTGTGATAAATGTGTCTAATACATGATCCTAAGCTTTACAGAACTCTAATTAAGTGTTTTCACAGACCTGTTGGCACTGTCAATGTTGATTTCTTCTCTCATTTGACTTCTATGAACCTTTGACTGGACATCTTCTGATCAGCAGACAGGAACACAGAAAATTCTCACTTCTTAAATGTGTTGGCTTTTCATCCTGACCTAAAACTATCACACAGATGTCTGTGTTTTCTTTATCCAAAAGGCTAACCAGCTCCTGAAAAATTGGGAGCCCCTGTAAGTTTTTTAATGGTGTGAAAATCTAGGGGATTAATATGTTGCGTCATCATGTGAAAGGATTTTCCACACTAATGAAGGAGCTCTCGACCCACCAAATTTTGCTGCTCGCTTGCACAGGAGTCTTAGAACAGAAGCACTTTGACCTGCTTTATCCTCTTACGCTCCTGCTTGGGCACTTGATCACTTCATTTTACACTTGAACTCTGTTTCATATGAAATGATTTTTCACTTTTTTTTTTGCTCCATTTTATTATTTTCTCTGTGCATGAAAGAATGTTCAAATTTCTTGTCTTCCAGAAAGAACAATACAATTCATATATTAAAAGCATACACCATCCCAAAGCAGATATTATAGCTCTAATTTTGCATTGAGTATAAAGAACTATTTATTAGAAGATCAATGCAGTGGGGGTGATTTACTAAAACTGAAGCACACAAAGCTGGTGCAGCTGTGCATAGTATCCAATCAGCTTCTATGTTTTTTTCTTTCTTTTCTTCTTTCTCTATGTTTAACCACTTGACCTCTGGAAGATTTACCCCCCCCTTCATTACCAGGCCACTTTGTTGCAATACGGCACTGCATTACTTTAACTGACAATTGTGCAGTCATGCAATGCTGTAGCCAAATAAAATTGATGTCATTTTTTCCCACAAATAGAGCTTTGTTTTGGTGGTATTTGATCACCTTTGCATTTTATTAATTTTTGTAATATAAACAAGAAAAGACCGACAATTTTCTGCTATAAAACATATCCAAAATTTTTTTTAAAAAATCATATTTTTTACAAATTTAGCCCAATATGTATTCTGCTACATGTTTTGGTAAAACAATCCAAATAAGTGTATATTGATTGGTTTATGCAAACGTTATAGCATCTACAAACTATGGGATATACACTGGAATTTTTTTTTATACTAGTAATGGTGGTGGTTAGTGACTTATAGAGGGATTGCGATATTGTGGCAAACAATTAGACACTAACTGATACTTATGACACTTTTCGGGAATCAGTGACACTAATACAGTGATCAGTGCTAAAAGTATACAGTAGGGAAAATAATTATTTGATCCACTGCATATTTTGTAAGTTTGCCCACTTGCAAATAAATGAGGGGGTCTATAATTTTTACCATAGGTGTATTTTAAATGATAGAGACAGAATATCAGCCAAAAATCCAGAAAAACACATGGTGCAAATGTTATAAATTGAGTTGCAGTTCAGTGAGTAAAGTAAGTATTTGATCCCTAAGCAAAACCCTTATTGGCAAGTACCGAGGTAAGGCGTTTTTTGAAGTTGGTTACCAAGTTTGCACACATCTCAGGATGGATTTTGGTCCACTTTTCTTTACAGACCTTCTCTAAATCCTTAAGGTTTGTTGGCTGTCGCTTGGCAACTCGAAGTTTCAGCTCCCTCCATAAATTTTCTATAGGATTAAGGCCTGGAGACTAACTAGGCCACTCTATGATCTTAATGTACTTCTTCTTGAGCCACTCCTTTGTTGCCTTGGCAGTATGATTTGGGTCATTGTCATGCTGGAAGACCCATCCACGACCCATCTTCAGTGTTCTGGCTAAGGGAAGAAGGTTCTCATCCAAGATTTTACAATTAATGGTCAAGTCCATTGGCCCCTCAATGTGGCAAAGTCAGCCTGTACCTTTAGTAGAGAAACAGCCCCAAAGCATCATGTTTCCACCTCCATGCTTGACTGTAGGGATGGTGTTCTTAGGGTCAGCATTTTTCTTCCTCCAAACACGGCTAGATGAGTTAATGCCAAAGAGCTAAATTTTGGTCTAATTTGACCACAGCACTTTGTCCTAATCCTTCTTTGAATCATTTAGATGTTCACTGGCAAACTTCAGACGGGCCTGTACATGTGCCTTTTTGAGGAGGGGGACCTTGCGGGCGATGCAGGATTTTAATCCATGACGGTGTATTGTGTTACCAGTGGTTTGTTTGGTGACTGTGGTCCCAACTGCCTTGAGATCATTCACAAGCTCCTCCCGTGTAGTTCTGGGCTGATCCATTACTTTTCTCATGATCACCCTTACCCCATGAGGCGAAATCTTGCATGGAGCTCCAGACCGAGGGCAATTGATGATTATTTTGTATTTCTTCCATTTGCGAATAATTGCTCCAACAATTGTCTCCTTCTCACAAAGCTTCTTGCTGATGGTCTTGTAGCCCATTCCAGTCTTGTTCTGGTTTCTCGACAGTTTCCTGTAGTCCCCGTCTTAACATCTGGACGTATTCTGACCTTACCCGATGTTCTGGTAGTCGTTCTTCGAAACACTCTTCCTCTGTTAACAACCTCGTTAATAAGCGTTTACCTTCTTTATGTTTTATTAGTAGTTAACGGGAGCCAGACCTCGAGGTACGTTCTAAAGCGGAGTACCCCATTCCCACTAGTACTCTTTTCATTACCTAGTCGGGTCTTGATGTGCCCTCCTCGAACACTTACTAGAGTTCCGTCAACCCTGGTGTCAGTGGTTTGTTTGGTGACCATTGTGTT
>BLSH010243217.1:485499-496866 GCA_018402905.1 Glandirana rugosa
GAGTGTGTGACGTTTGTCCTGTTCCCAGTTGTCCAAAGCCCTATAGATATATTTTGGCGTAAATATATCTTACCTCTGGTAAGCCTTTTATCTATAAGAGATTGGATTCCCCTGATAGCACATGTTTCAATCTTTTAACCTCACAGTTTGGCACTATTTTTGAGTTACGTTTGATGAACTTTGACAGAGTTTAACACATATTGGGATATAGACTTTCACAACCCTTTATCCTTATTTTACTGTTTGCACTATATGAACTTTTAATTATTCCATTCTGGATATTGTTTGTGGATTATCGCAATCTTCCACACATTGCACGTCTTTGCACTTTAGATAAGATTCATGTTTGGTTACATATTTATTTATGTTTACTGCTTTGCACAGTTCTGTTGAGCGCTATATTATTTATTCATATGCTGATTATTAACGACAAGTTAATCCCCTTTCCATTTTACCTCTAGCGCAGTATTTTCCAAATAAATATCCCTTAAAGCGGTTGGAAACCGCTGGGCGAGTTTTTTCTTCTTACCTGCAAGGTAAAGGCATAATATGGTAGTATGCATCACATACTAGCACATTGTGTGAAACTTACCTAACAAACAAAGCATTTCAGCGATGTTACCGCTGGAGGTCGCTTCCATCTTCATCTGTCTTCCTTCGGGTCCGTGGACTCCGGCTGTGTGACTGGCCGGAGCCACAATGACATCACTCCCGCACATGCACGGGGGAGCTGCCATTTATGAGAGCATGCGCTGATGACATTATTGGCAGCATATAAAGTAAATATCTCCTAAACGGTGCACGTTTAGGATATATTTGCAGTACTTATAGGTAAGCCTTATGATGGCTTACCTATGGGTACAGGTCAGAGATGGAAGTTTATATCCACTTTAAAAGTGTAAGGTCAAAACTAACATATTTTGTGCATCTGCCCAACTTTGAAATCCAACAGATTGACCAAACTGCTGTCAGTCCTCCATAAGTGAGTCAGCAGTGTTTTTTTTTACAAATGTCCTGCCAGTCATGCGCACAGCAAGTTCTCCATTTGTACCATTCTCATTGATAACTTTTTAAAGCTTAAAGCCCAATTGTGGACAAAATATGTTACTGTCCACTGCTAGAGTAACCAATGAATAAATGCATTTCTTGGACTTTAACTGTGGTCAGATGGCTAGAAAGGGGCAATAATAAGGATTTTCTTGAGCACCAGTCCTCTCCCTATAAAAGGCAGGGTTCACAACCGCCTTTTGTCAGTGCGTGTTGGAGTCTGCAGGCTGGGGGCTTATCTGGAAGCCCCTTTAATAATAAGAGGGCCCCCAGATACTGACTCACCCCACATGAAGGAGCATGGGGTACATGGTAGCCCTACTTATTCATACAAAAAAAAAGTTGTAACCTAGAAATAAAGGCACCCACATGCATGACAAGTCATTTATTAAAAATAAAATCCCTGTCCCTTGTTGTAAATCCATTGTCAATCACGATGTCCATCACCCACTGACTCGCCAAAAAAAACTCCTGATGATCTGGTGCACTCAACTCATCTCAACTGTAACACTAGTCAATTGCCTCACGAGCGGGGCGTGTGGGCATGACGCCGATGCATGGGAGGACACCCCCATGCATGTCCCATGTACTTCCATGTCTCCCTCCTTGGTATGGATCACTCATTCCACCACGGTTTCCACCCTGTGCGGTTTCCCTTGGTTGGGACGGGATCATCCTTGCCTCAGCCCCGGGTCAGACCTTGTTATGGCTCTCTCCTCTCTTCCTCTCAAGCTAGACCAATCTTTTGAGCTGACATGTAAGTAGGAGAAACTCCCCCTATTCATGGTTGTACCTATTTTGTATTCATCAATGAGCCTGATTAACTGATCTTATTTATATTTACAGCCACCCTAATTCATAGCATTGAACTCCTGACGAGTGGCTATAAGCCACGAAATGCATAGAGTTACATCAATGCGTATACCATCTGACTTCTACATCAATTATCATGTATCTGCTCATGTATACTTTTTTTTACATCATTCTTATGTGTTTTTATATTCATGATCATTTTATTCTACTTATATTGTGTTATGTCAGCTCTTCTCAGGGCCCTTGATGGCCAGATCTCTGCAAATGATTGTTTATCATTATGTCAATCTTTTTACAGTATGTGAATAAAATAATAATTTTTATACGCTTATACTTTTGTTCGTATGTGGAATGTCTCATTTAAAGTCCCAGGACCAAATTTTCCTTGTTTGTATGCAAATTTAGGGATGGAGGCATGTCGTAGTGGGTGCGACAGATCACAATTTTCTTCTTTTGTCATGACAAACACGAATATTCATAGAATTACAATAATGTTGCACTCTTTAAAGAGACAAGGATTCTTCAAGTTCTAGCTTAGTGCATTAGAGATATTGCTAGCAATTTTAAAAATATTGTTTAATAAGTAAACAGGAAAAACGGTGCAAACAGAATATTTACAGAAAAATGGTATTACAAAATAAAAAGAGACAATAATGCAACCGAAAAACAAAAGGGACATAAGAGTGAAAATACTTAACAAAGTTCTGGGTTCTGTGAGTTAAGTAAAGTCCAGTCAATGAGCATCAGATGGATCAGCGTTGGCTCTCATAAAATAAATCTTGACTGATAGTCTTTGTTTATTGGTAAAAAACAAAAAAGAGCTCCACACTGCTGACGCACAGTCACAGTGCTTATGATCATGCAGCTGCCACTCCCTCAGATATAGTTTTGTATATGTATTCATATCTATGAATATTCAGGTTATATAGTTTACATTCTGATAAGATGTGTGTTATTGCCCAGTTTAGGATTACCCTTTAAATGAATACAAATATGATAGATGTCAGGTGCTTAATTTACCTAGCAGATGGAATATGCCTAACCCGTCTCTAATGCCTTCTAATATAATGGTGTTTGGTCTTAAAACATTGCTAATTAATTGGTACATGTAACTATGTCCTTATTCTTGCTGTACTGTTATCGTCCCAAGAGTTTCGAAACACACTTAAGTTTTAATTCTGCAGGAAATAAATAGCCAGCCAGGAATGTGTATTCTTCTGGTCTACCAGCTAAACTATTTATGACATACTGTATAATAAGCTTGATACTATTAGCCAGGTCGGATATCTGCTTAAGGTTTTAATTACTTAAGCCTGGAAACTGGAATATTTTACTATTGCTATTAACACCAGACTTGGATGTGTATTTTCTTAATTGTTTAGATTCTCTTATTTGGGTTTATGATGGCTAAATCAAAAGCTTATCTGCTAAGTGATGTGACAGCAGAATTGTTAATGGCCATTCCTGAGTTGAAATAGAAGTTAATTTCAAAGTTTCCAGATCATTGAAGAATGTTTTTTCAAGTTGAAAGGCTATGAAGATGCATTTCCTGTTAAAGTCATGTCCAGAAAGGGTGTCGCTGCTGCTAAATCATGTCATTACTGACTTATACATTTCTAACAAGATGGTTGCCCTATGTAACACAAGTTTTAGAGTGCATAGTTTTAAGTATCATCACAGCAAGGATAGTGATATCATTGACCAAATATATATATATTAAAAGGAGCAGGGCTTCTCTGTGATGTCAGTGGTTCCTAGGGAAACCACAGGTGAAAGCATCCCTGGCTTCCTTAAGAACCAACTACAACAGGTTGCTGTCATATATAGAAGCATTAGAAATACTGCTTCTATATATGTTGCAGGGGGCTGAAGTTTGGGCATTTATCTGAACGGCCGAACAGCTAAAGTTTGGTCTGAATCGTCGGCTCATCCCCACTCATCAGGTCTTCCTCATCTTCCATCTCCCAGATGCAGAGCAGCCAGTTTTCGGCAACAGCTGAAGAGATGCCCTCATATTCCTCCTCCCATACTACTATTTCTGCCATAGCCCACCAACTGGCATGCAGGAGTTAGATAAATTATTTCAGCACATCATCAGTAACTTGCTGCAGCAGGATGTGCAAGAATTCCTATTGTCAGATATTGAGGATGAGAGCACCAGGAGCATCATGCAGGGAAGAGCAGTTGACTGTTATGTGCCTGCAGCTACAGCTTACTGCCAATTGGGATGAGGGTGGGGATTCCGAAGTGGCAGAACGTACCTGTGAGCCAAAAATTGTAGAAGAATAAAGTGAGGAAGAGACAGCAGCACCTGAAGGGTCCATGTAACTTAACAGGCCTGGGCCTTTTTGCACACATCAATTGCTGACAGCATTGTTATCGTTTGTAATATTTCAGCCATGGTAAAACTACCAGTCATTTGGGTACCACATGCATGAGGAGAGAATTTAATCTACACCACAAAACTTGGTGGCAGCAAAAGGCCCACACTCCCCCACAGTCCTTCTCCTCATTCCTCACTTTTCACCTCTCCCCCCCTCCCCCCCACTTCACAAGACTCTCCATCATCATCTGCTGCAACATCTGACGCCTCAAATGATAGAGAGAGAAGTCTGATAAGAGTTTAAGGTGCTTATCTTATGGCACATCAAGATGGGAAGAGGGTCAAGATGGCGCCTCACAGAGTAGGTCCAAGCATAAGAGGGTCAGTATGGGCCTTCACAGAGTAGGTCCAAGCATATGGTTAAACCTTGTCATAAATCTCCTAAGTGCACTCCACCTCCTCCAGCAGTATCTCAATGCCAGTTCAGCAAACCTTCTGGCTTTACAACTGCTTCCATTCCAGCTGGCTGGTGGTGTCAGCCCTCTTCCGTGAGCTTATGGACTGTGTTGAACAAAAGGGGGATTCTCCCTCAATGTTTGGGATTTTTTAGGCACAAAATAGTATTGAATCTCTGTATCTTAAAATGTAACAATTTTTATTTTATACAAATGTCATAAAAACACGATATCCACAACAGTATTAATGTAAATAGTCAAGTACAAAATGGTGGTATCTGTATGGATGTCAGTTACACCTGATGCATTTCAGATGCGTTCCTTCCTCAGAGGTGTTTCAATGACGATGATTTAGATCACTAAAAATTAGACTAAAATAGTACATATATAGTCAACATATGTAGAGCATTGGTTGCTGAAGATGTGCATATGATGTGTATCCTTACTCACCTTGCCCAATAGAAACAGAGTTTACATGGACAAATGTTGTTAATGCAGAGTTGGCAACTCTGAAAGCATCAGCTAAAAAATAAGGAGATAAAAAGAATGTAGGGGCAGATGATGAGGCACCGAATAACCCTCCAGAGGGACAAAGGGGCCGGCAGTTTTCACAAAGGGTCCAAAATAGGGGCGGGAAACAGATGGAAGGAGCAAGCACTTGGGTATATACTATAGCGTGCAGATGGGAGACAAGGTATCTAAAAAAAGAATATTGGTACATGATTATGCATATATCTCATAACCAAAGTGAGATATGCCAAATAAGGGTATTTACATTTAAAACGATACAATAGGTACCGCAGGTATATTTAATTTAATGATTCCTACAATCATATAGGTATAACTTGAAGATGATTAGTGTGCAACTGTGCATACCTGATAAACTTGAACCCAATGTTCTAACTGTGGGAGACCACACCACTCAATCCTGCAGAGCCAGGTGCCTATAGGATATAGAAGTATGGTATGGAAATCAATAAGTATAATTGGCATACCAAAGTATATGGCCGAAGTAACTAGAAAGGGGTCTTAGAGAATATCCTAAATAAGGTACTCACTGAAGCAATGCGCAAACGAACGAGTCTCCACGTTGAACACCGTCCTGGGAAGTAAAAACAAAAGGGGCGGCATATAAGGCGAGGTCGGGTGACGTACGCAGCCAATGACTGGCTGTAACGTCACTGTGCTTCATTTCCACCCTACCAGCCCCATGGGCGGATCCAAAAGACGGGCCCCCAGACGCGTGGCGCACGGTGCCGCCCCGCCAGGAGAGTGGAGTGACGTCACGCGCCACACGTCCGCCAATAGATCAAATAAAAGGCAAATGCAGTATGACACTATGGACGATACTCGCTCTAATCATTCACAAGCTTCCTCTAATCTTTCTTTTTCCTCACAGAAATCCAAAGGTTATCGTCAAACATGAAAAAAAAAACACCGCCCCAGAAGTGGAGGGGTTCACGACCAATTGGCGAAAAAACGCACAGTGGAAACAACCCCCAGCTATTCATGTAACGTCACAAGTATCACTAGTAGGTAATATACCTCAACAATCCACTGTTCAGAATTATCACATTTTTCCTTCAGGCACCAAATGTACCGCTTTCTACGCATCTAGACCTCGGGGCGATTTTTTAGTTCTCCCACCTGGTGGGGAGCAGATGGATCCCCCAAAGGTCTAGATGCGACACCTCACACTTCATTACAACAATCGGACACTATCACAGTAGTTAATCTTTCTGATCACTCTTTATCACCCCTGGAAGCCCAAGTTTTATCCAAAGGCCTTAGCTTTTGCCCTGATTCCAACATCGATAAATTTGATGCCATTAAAGATTTACATCTATTCGCCCGCAAAATTATTCTAAAAGTTCTACATTCCAAAAACCAGAAACCTAACTGTCCTCCTAATCCAATGTCTGAATAAGAAGCATTGGATGCTTTGGTGTCCCTCCTGGAAGAAAATGAATCTGACAACGCAATTGATCCATCGGACTCGATTGAGCTTTCGGATGAACAACCCTTGCCATCTCATTCCTCTTTCCCACAAGTAACTCCCAAGTTCTCTTAAAAGTCAAAATGTTTTCCCTCTATACATTCCAATGCGAATGTGGCTGCCTTTGTAAAAATTGTGAGTGAGGACATCCATAGAATACTCATAAAGGATCGACTGTGCAATCTTAGCGTGGCAGAGATAGTAGCTCTCCAAGCACTCAAAGAAAATCAGATGATTGAAATTAAACCGTTCGACAAAGGCGGAAATGTGGTAGTTATGAACAAAACCAACTATGTCCAAATGTGTGAAAGGATTCTACTTAATCCTGAATGGTATCACAAGATACCTAGGAATCTGATCGATAAATTTGAGAGGGACTTCTATGAGTTTGTTGATCTGGCCTTTATGAATGGTATCCTGGATGCACCCCTTTCCCTCGCCTTCCTACTTTCTACTTGCTTCCCAAACTTCACAAAAACTCTAAATATACCCCAGGCCAACCTATTGTGTCTGGTAATGGTTCCCTCACGGAAAACCTAAAGCGGCTGATTGATGAATACTTACATCCTTATGTCTCTAGTCTCCCGTCGTTTGTCCAGGATACCATCCATCTCCTCAAAATTCTGGAGGGCATTACGCTTTCCACTGAGGCCATCCTGGTTACAATCGATGTTGAAGCACTATGTAGCTCCATTCCTCATAACTTTGGAATCCAAGCGATTCCTACCATTTTATCTCAAAGAACCAATCACGACTGGAAGTTCACTAATTTCCTAGTCGAATCTATAGACTTTATTCTCCATCACAACTGCTTTGGATTCACCGACTCTCTATTCCTCCAGGTACAGGGCGTAGCGATGGGTACCTGTTGTGCCCCGTCGTACGCCAACCTGTACCTGGGGGAGTGGGAGAGAAGCCTATTCAAAGAAGACAATATGTCCATTTTTCGAGCCCCATATCAGTATGTGGCATTGTTATATAGACAACATATTTATGGTATGGGAAGGACCAGTCGAGCTTTTGCAGACAGTTTTGACCCAGATCAACATTAACTCTTGGAATTTAAAGTTTACTATGACCTATGATCTAACGTCTGTCTCCTTCCTAGATATCACTATCCGGAAGGAGATAGATGGCACGACCAGTAGCAGCGTTTTTTGTAAACCTACAGCAGGTAACAGTCTGCTGCATGCGTAAAGCTCCCATCCACAACCTGTGGTAAGGTCTGTGCCATACAGTCAGTACCTTCGTATCCTAAAAAACTGCTCAGATGAACAGACCTTTAGATTTGAGGTGAATTTATTTCTCGAGAGACTATTGAAACGTGGCTATTCAAGGACTTGCCTGAGAAGGGCTTTTAATAGAGCCTTATGTAAAACTAGATACCAACTCATTCACCAGAAAAAAAAGCCATAAAATCCACCCGTCTAATAACTAATACTCTAATCAACATGCAGAATTACGGAAAATATTAAACAAACATTTGCATATACTCACAGAGGACCCTCTAGTGGCATTCTATATCCCTAAGGCACCCGCAGTGACATTTAAACAATGGAATTCCCTAAAAGACCATTTGGTCCATAGTGAGGATAAAACCCAGTGCTACCCAACAGAATGCAGTTCTCTCCCAGACATTTTGCTAATTGCAAAACGAGAGGAGTCATATATATGTTGATTTGTGACTGCGGATGCTTTTATATCAGGAAAACAATACAGGAATTCTGGAAAAGAGCCTAAAAACACGTGGTTAGTATGAAAACAGCCAATTCAGATTTACCATTGGGTCTCCATGTCCACACTAAACATAACAGCATCTTTCCCAAAATAAAGTTCTTAATTCTTGATCGGATACAACCAAACCCTCGAGGAGGTGATTGGGACAAGACCCTACTCCAATGCGAGGCTCGCTGGATCGCTAGATACCATGCCACGATCTACCCAGGCCTCAAAGAAAATCTCTCATTCAAGCCATTTCTGGAGGGCTTCGTCTCCGGGGGATGGGAAGGCAATGTTTAATTACACCTCCTCCCCTACACCCCCCTTTTCCCTCCCTTCCCCCCTCCCCATTTTTTCTTCTATCCAGACTTGAATTGTCGCTGAAAAGTTAATAATTGTTTTTTAATACACCATTATTGTTAACTATATGATGTCCTTTTGGCTTGCTTTTTGAATATGCACCTATGGGTGTCCACCTCTGCCCACAAATATCATTTTGATCAGTATTTTTTGGTCTTACCATAAATTACTTTTCCCTCCCTGTTTGGCCATTTTTACTTTTTTACAGTTGTTCTTCAATTTCTGAAGACCGTTCCCCCCTCCGGTGTGCACTTTGGTGGGTCTGCCTTTTTCCCTCCGGTGCACCCAGGCCTCTAGCCCAGGTGGCCATTCCCGACCAGCCCTATTTAGGTGTTACACGGTTGGGACTCACTGCCTAGAGTTCATGGCCTTGACCATTGGTGCTGTGTCAGCTCAGACTGATGCTGCATCCTGCACTCTGTCAGCCTATCCCACCCACTGTGCACCTCACAGCCTGCCTTCTGTCCAATGGCATGAGGGGGAACTCCTTCCCCCTTGTTGCACTGCGTCCCGGGCTGGTCTCAGCATCCGTGGACGTGTGGCGCATGACGTTACTCCGCTCTCCTGGCGGGGCAGCGCCGCGTGCTGCACATCTGGGGGGCCCGCCTTTTGGATCCACCCATGGGGCTGGTAGGGTGGAAATGAAGCACAGTGACGTTACAGCCAGTCATTGGCTTCATATGTCACCAGGCCTCGCCTTATATGCCGCCCCTTTTGTTTTTACTTCCCAGGACGGCGTTCAACGTGGAGACTCGTTCATTTGCGCATTGCTTCAGTGAGTACCTTGTTTAGGATATTCTCTAAGACCCCTTTCTAGTTACTTTGGCCATATACTTTGATATGTCAATTATACTTATTTATTTCCGTACCATACTTCTATATCCTGTAGGCACCTGGCTGTGCAGGATTGAGCGGTGCGGTCTACCACGGTTGGAACATTGGGTTCAAGTTTATCAGGTATGCACAGTTGCATACTAATCCTCTTCTGTATGACATCTATATTTATATACAATTTATAGACTCTTAAGTCAAGTTATACCTATACGATTGCAGGAATTGTTAAATTAAATATACCTGCGGTACCTATTGTATTGTTTTAAATGTAAATACCCTTATTTGGCATATCTCACTTTGGTTATGAGATATATGTATAATCATGTATTCATATTCTTTTTTTTAGATACCTTGTCTCCCATGTGAATCTTGGGCTTTCCCTGCAGTACTGGACCATCTGCACACTATATTATATATACCCAAGTGCTTGCTCCTTCCATCTGTTTCCTGCCCCTCCCAGGGTGGTATCTTGGACCCTTTGTGGAAACTGCCAACCCCTTTGTCTCTCTGGAGGGTTATTCGGTGCCTCATCATCTGCCCCTACATTCTTTTTATCTCATTTTTTAGCTGATGCTTGCAGAGTTGATGCCAACTCTGCATTAACAACATTTGCCCATGTATACTCTGTTTCTGTTGGGCAAGGTGAGTAAGGATACACATCATATGCACATTTTCAGCAACCAATGCTCTACATATGTTGACTATATATGTACTATTTCAGTCTAATTTTTAGTGATATCTATCATCGTCATTGAAGCACCTCTGAGGAAGGAACGCATCCGAAATGCATCAGGTGTAACTGACGTTCATACAGATATCACCATTTAGTACTTGTCTATTTACATTAATACTGTTGTGGATATCGTGTTATATGACATTTGTATAAAATACAAATTGTTAAATTTTAAGATACAGAGATTCAATACTATTTTGTGCCTAAAAAATCCCAACCATTAAGGGAGAATCCCCCTTTTGTTCACCTATAACAGGGATGCGGCACTTCTAGTGCCTGTAGTGAGTGCTCTTGCTCTATATATGCACTGTGTTGCACCACTGTGGCACCCCCTGCCTTCCACAAGCATATGAAAGGTAATGGTGTCATGTTACTAGACCCCAAGGTTAATGGCACAATCCACATGACCACAGACACATGGCCCAACAAGCACTTACAGAGAGATTAAATCTCCTTTGTAACCCACTTGATACATTTGCTGGCAGCTGGGAAGGATGCAGAATGGGGAACACTGCTGAAGCTGGCGTTGCTGCCCCCTGTCCTGCACCTTGCTGAGAGAAATAATGCAGAAGCTCTAAACCTTCTTCCTCAATGGCCTCATCCAGTGATCCACCAGAATAGGAGAGTATGAGAAGCGTTGAGGCGAGATGGATACGAATGGATAGGAGTGTGCAGCGCTCTACACAGGAAACATCCCAAAAGTAAAGTCAGAAGGGGGTCCAACCCATTGGGTGCTCTGGCTGAGGTGTCCTCTCCACACCAAAAACGAAGACTGAAATGAAAACCCTACAAAGGACACATCTCGCGACGTGTGAGGATAGGTAAGCATAGGTAGAGCGGAGTTGCGAAGAGTATGAGAGGATAAGACCACCTAGTGACCTACTCCGGTAACTCCTTCTTCCAAATCTCGAAGACGTAATAAAGAGAGTCGTTCCACGTCCTGTCCCCCGTCGTTGCGGTCGAAGTCGTCACAAGGGGTAAGACGTAGGAAGGGTCGACGGTCGTTTACATAGTTCACCCAATGTTTCCTCTAAATTAGAGAGACATTCACGAACAACCCGGTACACAGACACCAGTACACCTAACA
>BLSH010243217.1:501323-511612 GCA_018402905.1 Glandirana rugosa
TACCAGACCTGAAGGGCCTGGTAAGGACTGGGGGGGGGGGGGGCGCACCATTTTTTTCTTTCTTTATTTTTTTTAAATAGCCGCGTGTCGGCAACTGCGAGTCAATTTAAATGTGATTTGACTTTTTTTTTTCTTTAGAATTGTAAATTTTTCTGCAGCACTTTCTTTACCTGCTACAGATGTGCCACTTTACAGGCAAAAAAAGGAGATCCCCCAGGCACTATAATTTTTCATTTTTATTGTTTCACTTTAAGCATCATTAAAATCACTGCTCCAATATGCTTTAAAAAAATGTTTTTGCATTGATACGTGTCCCCCAGGGGATGTATCATATATGCCTTCAAAATGGTGACTTTTGATTTTTTTAATGCTCAGCTTCCATAGACCTCAATGGATTTTGCAGTTCGGGGCCAAACTTTTCCCTTGTTCGGGAGTTCTGGTGCAAACCGAACAGGGGGGTGTTTAGGCCCAACTCTACTGTGTAGTAATCCTCTTTGTGAATTGACTTTTGCATTCATTTTTTATAAGAGTCGATAAAACGGCACTAGCAGTGATTATACTAACACTAGTAGTAATAAATAAAAACTACTTACAGAATGGACTAAATAAAATATTGGAGTTCAGTTTTCACTGTGCAGCTCCAGTTTATCTGCAGTTTTTACATTTAATTAATAGTGTCACTGACTTTGGCTCCCACTACCACCACTATTTTTTTTTTTCTTTTGCACCAGCTTTTATTTTTTTTTAGTGCTGTAGTTTTCCAGGAATTCAGCTTTGAAAACTCATTGGGAGCAGTAAGAATAAGTCATGAATAACTCCCACTACACAGAGGATGGGTGAGCACAAATCAAGTTCCAGCCTTCCATGATACCGGGTATCCATGGTAACTGGTACATACTGTGAAATAAAACAGCAACACCAGGGAACACACATGGCATCATTACTTTCTCTTGACATTTACAATAAACATAGAACATTATATTTTGTATCTGAAATTATATTGTTTATGTTAAATACTACAGAGAAATATGAATTTGTAGAATTCCTAATAAAATTAAAAAGTGTATATTATGCCAGGATAACATTACCTCCCACTATTCCACTTGGTCTCAAAGAGCTAATAATTGCAGTCCTGTTTGGCCAGTTCTGTCAGTATAATACTTAATAAAATGGATCGGCATTAATCCTCAGGAGAAATAAAACTTCTATAACTTATCCATGCTGAAAAAATAGATCATGCCAGCTTACTAAGACAAATATAATATTCAATGCTTCTGTTATTCTAGGTTTCAGTTTTGCCATTTAGTAAGCTGGGGATATAAATTTAAAGACCCAGGACTAAGGGAGTACAAGTTATCAGGCATTCCACAAGGGAGGGAGTGGTGCAAGGGGAAAGGCTTTCCTGTAAGGAGTAACTTGAAAACTGCCAGTGTATAATATATTTTTATAATGAATGTATGGCTCTGTGCCTTGTGTTTCTGCGGCCATACATCACGTAATAAAAATATGTTTCATTTTCCATTAATAATCATTTTGAGAGAGCAATGTGTTACATTTTAAACCAAGGCAATGCTGCGGGGAATTAAGAAGATAAGGGGTTAATAGGTGAAGTCAGTGTTCAATTCTATTAAAAGCATGCAGTCATTTAAAACAAGAAAATCTTTCTTTGTTACTTTCTTTCTTTCTTCATTCAAATTTAAACAGGTAAATGATATTATAATTAAATCATTTTACATATCCATTCTTACAAGTGTTAGAGCCGGTTCACACAGGGGCGATCCGACTTACGAGGGGACTCAGCGAGATCCTGCACAGCGCGACTTCATTGCGGTTTGCAAACGACTTCTGTAATAGAAGTCAATGCAAGTCACCTGAAGTCGCCCCCAAAGTAGTACAGGAACATTTTTCTAAGTCGGAGCGACTTGAGACGCTCCTATGAGAACGGTTCCATTGCACTGCATGGAGCGCGACTTGTCAGGCGACTTGCCCCTGTGTGGACCGTTGAAAACGCTAGCTTTTTCCATAAACATTGCTATATGATGTTTGCGCTTTATTGTTCTTTTTCACAATGCTAATTCGGGGTCCCTCAAACCACAGTCTGTTTTTTCTTTTTTTTTTAAACATGTTTGTCTGAGGATAGAACTTATTATTGTTTATTTCAAGCAATATTTAAGCTCACTTTTGATTTACTCTCTACCTTATCTGCCCCTAGCGCCTATGTGTATTGCCACTAAATAATAATTTCTAACTTTGCTCTTACACTTTCTTTTGACTGAAAACAGTGCACACCCTATTTGTCTTAAAGTGTTACTAAACCCACAACAGTAAAATCTGTCTGTATGTGCAGAATAGCATGCTTGCTATACTCACTGTGTAACTTAAGGGGTTAATCAGTAGTTGTGTAAAAAGGCTGTTTGATCTTGTATGGCCAGATACTTCTTTCTTGCCCTGTCCACTATATTAGACTATACTATACTATACTACTTGCAAGCAGGGTGAAAAGGTTGCACATGCTTTGTTTGATCTTCCTGTTTGACATGGACACAGACTGCAGTGCATTTCTAGAGGCAATGATTGTTTATTTGTGAACTGAGCATGTCATTGGCAAAGCACCAATCAGCTCTGGCTGGATTGTGGGGGAAAGGAAGTTTCATCAGAGGAGAGTGAAATCTCCTCCTATGTGAACACTGTGGAAGTCCTGACTTCTTGCAGGCTATCTCCTGACTTCAATATACAGATGAAAAAAAGATATATAGCAGCAGTATTTTGATATAAAAAGAAGATTTAGATGTGTGCACTGTGGGGTGGGGGGGGGGGTGAATTGTTTGTATAATGATGGGTTTGGTAACACTTAACATTTTGTATTTTGACAGTAGTTAAGCAGGAAGCCTGCATGATTGCAATGAGATACAGAACAAAAGATCATAAAAAATGTGTAAAGTATACATTGTAAAGTCAAAAAAGTAATTTAAAATTACTTTAACATAAATGCTGCAATTATAACTCAAAATGTGCTCTCGATGAACATATGTTATGCTTTTTCATTAGACAGAGAATTTGAATATAGCTTTGTTAGAAAATCTTTTTTTTTAACATTTCTGCTATGAGCCTGTTTGTCAATAACTTTGCATTTTTTCATTTTGAATAGAGCGGGGGGGGGGGGGGGGGGTGAGGGTTATAACCCCTGTCAGATTTTTTTTTTTGCCATCTGTGTTCCATTGCAGAGATTTTGCTTTATTTGCTATCCCATACTCAAAGCAGGAAGTGAAAGGAAATCCCTAAAAATTAAGGGAATTCCTTGGGTACCCCCAGGTCACCAGAACGGGTGCCCCCAAAGGAAGATTTCTCCTCTGCTACTTTTTTGGGGGACAGCCCAAAATTTGGGATTTTCTTTCATTTTCATGAAAAACAGGAAAAATAGAGAAGGTGACTCTCCTTAATAGGGGCACAGACAGCAATAAAACCTGACAGGTGTTCTAATCCCTCCCCTCTTGATCCAAAACTAAAAAAAAAGTTTTGCCTTTAGTTATACTTTAAGATGACAAAGTAAAACATACATATAGTTTTAAGCCAAACACGTTTTTTTTATATATTTTCTTGAAAAAGGAATTTATTTGTTAATTTGCTTTGTCTATCCACTTTTTTTCCCATATTTACTGAGGCAGTGTGGACGTGTACCGCGAATCGCCGTAGAAAAATGGCGATTTGTGGAGTGGCCGCTAGGGGACGCGAGTGCGCCGCCGGTGGCGTGCGCTCCTGCCCGCAGCTATCCGGAGGAGTGTGCCCGCAGCTCGGGTGGACCCGATGTCCGCCGGCGCGCCGCGATGAGCAGTCAGAGCCAAAGAATGGGGAACCATCGATGTAAACATGGCAGTTCCCCATTCTGACAGTGGGGACATAAGAGATCTACTGATCCCTGTCACTGGGATCAGTTAGATCTCTTATGCCCATAGCAGTCCAGCCCCCATACAGTTAGAACACGCCCAGGGAACACAGTTAACCCCTAGATCTCCCACTGCAGGTTAACCCCTTCACTGCTAATGGCATTACACAGTAATCAGTGTATTTTTACAGCACTGATCGCTGTATAAATGCCAATGGTCCCAAAAAAGTGTCAAAATGGTCCGACATGTCCGCCCCAATATCGCAGTACCTCTAAAAATCGCAGATCGCCTCCATTACTAGTAATAAATAAAAAGTAAATGCAGCGACTTTTACGCAAACCAATCAATAATAGGTAGATTGTGATTTTTTTTACCATAAATATGAGGAAGAATATAAATCGGCCAAAACCAAAGAAAAAAAATGTTTTTTTATATATTTATTTTTTGGATTTGTGTTTTAGCAAAAAGTAAGACATTTTGGGGTTTTTTTGCAAAATTGTTGCTCTGTTTTTGTTTATAGCGGTGATCAGAAATGACACAGAGGCGATCAAATACCACCAAAAGAAAGCTTTGGGTACAACGTCACGCAACCGCGCAATTGTCAGTTAAAGCGACGCAGTGCCGAATCGCAAAAAATGCTCTGGTCCTAAAGTGGGAAATCCTCCCGGGGCTGAAGTGGTTATACAATTTATAGACAAAAAATCATAACATAATTTAAAAAAAATACTGTAGATAAAATGTATATATTAGATAATGTGCCATATGTTTAACAACAGCTCCTGGGGCAGCAAGACAGATGAATAGGGCGTACCACACACACCCTGTGCACTTCAATGAAGTTTTTGTTGGGTGTGTTTGTAGCAAGCACACCCTCAGACCACAACTGGTTAACTAGACACCTGTTTCCTTTTTGATTCTTTAATTTCTAGTTATTTTTCTGGATTTTCTAATTAGCCATTTTTATTAGATTACATTTTAAAAGCCGTATTTATATTTATTACAGCTGATTTTAAATTGTTTTGTCCAATTTTGGTTGTAATAATTGATAACAGCTGTGTTTCCATTGTTTAAAAATACCTCCGCTCCTTATGCAATAATAATCTTGCAGCAGTTAACAAATTCCGCCTTTCTTTCTATTCTACTAAAATTCACATTTGCTTACTAAAAGCTTATCTTAGGGAATGAAGCTGATACACATTTGGCCTGTTTGATGTTTATTTCTTACATTTGTGTTTAACCAAAGATGTTTGAAGAAAGTGTAATTCATCCAGTTCACATATGGCCGCCTTATCAGACATTAATAATATTTCAGACTAAAAAGCCTCTGCATTTTTGAGAAATGGAAAGTTTATTTTGTGATGTTAAGAATGGGTACTAATAGGTTTTGGGCTGTTGGCTACTGCTACATCCAGCTTGATTATAAGAAAACTGTTATTGGTCTACAGAGAGGAGCAGCCACAGGGAGCTCTAGATTCCAGTGTTGACTTGTTCCAAATCATTATTGGTGGTTTTAGGCTCTAAGAAAATATAGGAAACAGGTAATGGAAGTAAAGGATAATATACACTATATTACCAAAAGTATTGGAACGGCTGCCTTTACAGACACATGAACTTTAATGGCATCCTAGTCCATATTGTTCAATATCAGTTGGCCCACCCTTTGCAGCTTTAACAGCTTCAACTCTTCTTGGAAGGCTGTCCATAAGGTTTAGGAGTGTGTCTATGGGAATGTTTGATTATTCTTCCAGAAGCGCATTTGTGAGGTCAGGCACTGATGTGGACGAGAAGGCCTGGCTCACAGTCTCCCCTCTAATTCATCCCAAAGGTGTTCTATCGGGTTGGGGTTCGGACTCTGTGCAGGCCAGTCAAGTTCCTCCACCCCAACTCTTTATGGACCTTGCTTTGTGAACTGGTCCAAATCATTTGGTGGAGGGGGGATTACGGTGTGGGGTTGTCTTTCAGGGGTTGGGATTGGCCCCTTAGTTCCAGTAAAGGGAACACTTAAGTTGTCAGCATACAAAGACATTTTGGACAATTTCATGCTCCCAACTTTGTGAGAACAGTTTGGGGATGGTGCCTTCCTGTTCCAACATGACTGCACACCAGTTCAAAAAAGCAAGGCCCATAAAGACATGAATGATTGCGTTTGGGGTGGAGGAACTTGACTGGCCTGCACAGAGTCCTGACCTGAACCCGATAGAACACCTTTGGGATGAATTAGAACTGAGACTGTGAGCCAGACCATGTCCACCTCAATGCCTAACCCTTACAAATGCGCTTCTGGAAGAATGGTCAAACATTCCCTTAGACACACTCCTATACTTTGTAGACAGCCTTCCCAGAAGAGTCAAAGCTGGTATAACTGCAAATGGTGGGCCAACCCATTATTGCACCCTACAGACTAAGAATGGGATGCCATAAAAGTTTATGTGCATGTAAAGGCAGGTGTCCCAATACTTTTGGTAATATAGTGTATTTTAAAAAATAGCCATAGCCTTAAAGCTGAACTTAACTGATTCTGAGCGCCACAAACTGAAGCAAACACACTCATTCACTCATGTCTCCATGCTTTATTTTGCTGACAAATCACTTTGACCAGCCCCCCCCCCTCAGCATTTTTAGCCACGACCATCGTGAGTAAGGGCAGATGACTCATATAGCATTTACTTCTTGGAATCCATCTGCCCTTAGCTCAGGCACGCAGGCAGAAGGATTTGTTTAACTGAGAAAACCTCTCCTCCAGAAGAAAGAGAAAAATGGCCATGAAGACTTCTGGGACATATGACATCATTTTGACCTTGGCCAAAATTAGAATGCAAGTGAATAAATCTAAAAAAAAATTAAAACAACCAAATATGAAATATCTTATTATCTGTTTACTAATGCTAACAGGATTAAAATTAGTTAACGTGGACTGAGAGTGTTTATTTCTGCTTTAAAGTGGAACTTTAGTGTTAAAAAGAAACATTGTCGGCAGGTAGGTTCTTATTGCAGAACAGACTTTGGATGTCTATTTTGCAGTAAATGTTCCTTACCTGCCAGCAAGCCCAAGCTTGTACACCTCAGGGAACATGCAGTGGAGTGTGGTCATCCCAGGCCAGCCAGTCAAGATAACAGAAGACAGCTGACCCCAAAGGAAGGCCCGGCAAAGATGACAGCAGTGGCAACTATAACATCACATCACTGGTAGGGAGGTTAGTACTTAAAGTCAGTGGCAGCTGGTGGGTTTTCTTTTGGGGGCGCGGCACTGACAGCACCCCCGGACGACCCGCGCTGTGACACTGACACAACCCCCCTCCGGGAGGCCGGCGCGTGGCACTGACAACCCCTCCACCCCCTGGGCGGCCCATGGGTGGGCACCTACCCGATCTAAGGCTGGCAGGCAGTGGTGTCCTCTCCTCCTCTCCCAGGGTGCGAACAGGAGCTCCGGTGTCCACTTCTCCCGTGGCTTCCTCCGTCATGTGTCTCCTCTCTGTTCCTCCTAAGCACATGACCTGCCTTCTGATTGGTGGTGAGGAACTCTATTGTGAAAATAGCGAAAATTCATTCACTTTCATCACACAACTGGGTGGGATCAGGGTGCAGTCACTCTGGCTCTAATCAGGTGCTTCAAAAAAACATTCCCCCCTATTGGAATCCATAGTCTGGTGCCCTGATATGTAGATCACATGGATAGAGGGGGCGGCCTCTATGGACGGGCCGCCACTGCTTAAAGTGAATTTGAAATCTGTTTTTTTTTTCTAAGGGATTTGTGTGAATATCAGTGAAGATCTGTGCAACTGTTAGCCTGTCAGTGATTTTAATAGGCTGGCTGCACATGAACCACATGCATCCATACACCCATGTGAAAAAGCTTTTCTAAATATGTCCAGTGAAACAAACTAACCAATGCTAAGGCTGGCTTCATGTTTATGTACTTCTATCTTTTTGTATTCTTGCAAGCAGCATTTTCATGCTTTAAAGCAATTTTTCATTGTGTGATTTTTTTAAAGTATGTGCTCAACATTGAGGATGCTGTGAGAAGAGACTGCGTTTTTATGAATATAACTAAGCCAATAGCACATGGCCTGCTGCCAATGCCAGGTCTCAGTAACTATGCTTTAGAAGTGCATGTTACTGCACAGATCATGCATTTGATTCCTATAGGCCCCTTGATGCACATCGTTAACCACTTCAGCCCCGGAAGGATTTTAGGACCAGAGCACTTTTTGCGATTCGGTACAGCGTTGCTTTAACTGACAATTGTGTGGTCGCGCGACGTTGTACCTAAACAATTTTTTTTTCCCCACAAATAGAGCTTTCTTTTGGTAGTATTTGATCACCTCTGTGTCATTTCTGATCAACGCTTTAAACAAAAAAAGCGACAATTTAGCAAAAAAAAACAATATTTCTTACTTTTTGCTAAAATACATATCCAAAAAAAATATAAAAAAACAAATGTATTCATCGGTTTTTGCCAATTTATATTTAAAGTTGCCGCATTTACAAACCATGAGAATTAATTTCTGGCGTTTACAATTTTTTTTTGTCAGAATGGGGAACCGTCATGTTTACATCGGCGATTTCCCGTTCTGGCTTTGTCACAGGCCATCGCAGGTCGCCGGCGGATATCGAGTCCACCCGACCCGCAGCCCTGCTCAGGGAGCGTGCGGCGGGGCAAAAGCCGGTGTGCCCCCGAGTGACGACTCGTGGGGCAGAGCCACAGTGTCGCCGCTTATAGTCACTACACGGTTGGAAAGTGGTTAAAAAATGTGCCCAAACTATTTTCATGGTATGCCGCAATGCATATTCTGTATATGAACTAGCCTTACAGAAGACAATGGGAAGCAAGTAATGTCCCATTACAATGCAACTTCAGACAGGAATAATCAGAAGGAAACTTCACTCTGACTACAGGGATGAAACAAGGGAACAAAACCCTGCAAAAATAAACACTGAAAACTGTGCAACCATATCAATCCATTAAAAAGTGGCAAACACAAAAAAAAGGGATTTTATTATAACTTACCGTAAAATCCTTTTCTCTGAGTTCACTGACAGACGCAGCTCTTCTTAAATGACACGTGGGTTTTATGTCGTCCTATCAGGAGTGACTAGGCAAAACAGATGCAAAAGCATCAGGGATAGGCTGGCCCCTCCCATGGGGACCGTCCTCACCTGAGCCTATAAAACCCCCTGCTGGCCAATAGCATTCAGTTTGTCACAAGCAGTGCAACAAAAAAAAAACACAGGGGTGGGAGCTGCGCCTGTCAGTGAACTCAGAGAAAAGGATTTTACGGTAAGTTATAATAAAATCCCTTTTTCTCTTGCGTTCACTGACAGACGCAGCTCTTCTTAAATGACACGTGGGGACGTCTTAAAGCAGTGCCAAAAAATAAAGGGGTGGGCAAACAACAACAACAACTGTACCCAACAGAACCCTCTCAGAGAGCGCTAGACGCACTCACACCGCTGCTCACAAAACTTTGCGGCCAAAAGCAGCATCCGCAGATGCCGACACATCAACTTTGTAAAACTTAGTAAACGTGTGCACTGAGGCCCAAGTGGCTGCTTTGCACACCTGAGACACCAAAGCCTGGTGCCTGAACGCCCAGGAGGTACTGACCGACCTGGTGGAATGAGCCGTGACCGGAAAAGAGGGAACCTTGCCCCGAAGCTCATACGCATGGGTCACGGTCTGTCTAATCCAACGGGAAATGGTAGCCGACGAGGCTGCCAAATCCTTTTTGGAGCCCCCGGGTAACACAAACAACGAGTCAGACTTCCGAAAAGAAGCTGTAGCACTCAAATAAACCCGCAGGGCCCTCACCACATCCAAAGAGTGTAACGCAAATTCCTTAGGATGTTTTGGGTGAGGACATAATGAAGGAAGGACAATATCCTCATTCAAATGAAAAGAAGAGACCACCTTCGGAAGGAAAGAAGGCGGAAGTCGCAACACCGCCTTGTCATTAGGAAGAATCAAGTACGGGGACTTGCAGGACAAGGCAGCCAATTCTGACACCCGCCGCGCGGATGTGACAGCCACTAAGAAGGCAACCTTCTGCGACAAAAGGGACAAGGGAATGTAAGGGAACAGGGAAAACAGCGTCTTCCAACGGAAGAATCACCGACAGTGTAGGCGCGCCGCCCACAGTCTTAACCGACGGAACAGGACGTTCAGGGGCATGAACTAAGAAGGATTACTGTTCCGCCACAACGCTGAAGGCGGAAGAAAGGAAGGCTTCCACCAGAGAAGAAAAGTAAACTTACTCCTATAACAGGAAGGAAGTAATACAGGAGTGGGTTTTGTAGGATTCCTTAAACGCAATGTGAGAAACCTACACCACTCCCGGGACGCCCAAATAAACTCACGATGTCGAAGAAAAGCCTTCAGACTGAGCAACAAACACAATGGGCCCCCGA
>BLSH010243217.1:513247-538181 GCA_018402905.1 Glandirana rugosa
CAAACTCCAATAATCGGCCCCCCACCCCAGAGATGGGCGGGGGCAACCCGTCACGCTGAGAAGGGCTTATCCTCCGCTTTACCGGGTTTCCGTTGCCAGGTTCTCTTACCAGACCCAGCCGGGGCCTTACCAGACTTGGAACCCGCCCCGGCTGTGCCGGAGGCACGAAAAAACTTTTTCTGCCCAGAAAAAGAGGGGCCCTGTCGTCGGCGAAAGTCCCGCCGTGTGGGTTCCGGAAGAAAGAGACTCTTCCCCCCTATGAAATCCTTAATGATTTCGTCCAGCTGCGGTCCAAATAAACGACCCCCCTGGAAGGGAAGGTCAGTGAGGCGTTTCTTAGACGCCTGATCACCCGACCAAGACCTCAGCCACAACACCCGTCTGATGATTATAGCAAAAGCTGAAATTTTGGACAGCATGGGCATGATGTCCAACAGGGAGTCGCACAGATAATGGAGGCCTTCCTCCACGTGTTGCACCTTATGCAACTCCTTCCTCGCACAGTTGCAACGCAAATTTTTGCTCACTGAGGAGAGGCACTCCAAAAGAGACTGTGCTGTCATTGCTGAGGCCAGAGCTGGCCGCATAGCAAAACCTGCTACCTGAAAGATAGCCTTAGACACCATTTCCGTGCGACGATCCGCCGCGTCCTTAAAAGAGGGCGAACCCTCCACAGGAAGGGTGGTAGCCGAGGGGGAAGCCCACCGCTTAAGGAAGGCATCCTCAAAGGGATTGCACACCGCAAAACGCTTAGGCAAGGTGAAGGAATTTTTTGGGGAACCCCATTCCTTAAAAACAGCCCGCTCAAAAAATTGATCATAGGGAAAAGCCCTAGGAGACTTAGGAGGCCTCATAGACCCACAGACATAAGTGGAAGACTGCGCCTCCTCTGACTGATCAAGGCACAGGGCCTGGCGAATGTCAGCAATTAGCGCCGCTACAATTGCCCTGTCGCCCGTCACTGAGGCCCCCTGGTCCTCCTCAGTATCTGAGAGGACCAATTCACCTTCTGAGAGTTCCACGGGGGTCCCCGTGACAACCGAAGCAACTTCATGATCTGAATCCTCGCCTGAGGAGACATGAGGGGCCAAGCTCTTAGCGGGGGCTCTGGGGCCGGAGCAGTAACCACCTTTGGAATGGATTCCACAAAAAGAGCCCGCAAAAGGTCCAAAGTGACCGCAGGGGCTTGTGCGGAGCGCTGCTCTGTCGGTTCAAAATCAGAGGACGCTGCAGGGTCCATAGCCGCCGCGTCGCCGCCCCCAGACATAGGCCTGAATGGACGCCCCCCCCCCCCCACGTAATCACCACCACCACCTGAGACCACCCAGAGAGCCTGGGAGGACAAGCCCACCTATACCAACACCCCAAGGAGCCAGCCAAACCTGCTGCTTCTAGCCCTGTAGCCTGTCAGCGCTGTGAGAGAAAAAAGCGCGCCTGGGGACTGTACCACACGTGCAGCTGCCGCTTCTCTGAGGAGAAAGCGCGCGCAGATACACAGAATGCAGTACCACAAACCGCCACCGGGGAGAAAATGGCGCTCGCGCAGCACGAGCCAACCGCTGCAAAATGGCGGCGGTTAAAAAGGCAACGCGAACGAACGTTCCCCAGTGGGAACGCCGGTACAGGCCCCAGGGCCCTCTATATCACAAACGCGATGCCGCGCGAACGCGGCAGACTGGGGCGGGGACCGGAGGTGGGGGGTGGGGCAACGTAAGTACTAGGTGCCCTCCTGGCAGGGAAAAGCTACCACTAAAATTAAAACTGCCCCAGATGTCGCCCGCCACGCCCTAAGGCAGAGGAGGGGTCCACTCACCAGTCCGACGGGCGTTGCGGGTAGCCACCCGAAGCAGACTTTCCCCCCTTGTCCCGGGAAGGATTGCTGCTGGCCAAGGCCACTGGAAAGGCAAAAGCCAGACACTGGGCACAAGTGGCAACAGCCGCAGGCCGCCCGCACGGAACGGGCCCTGAGCGACGTTGCCCTGTCATTTTAGGGTAGGTCGTCAGGAGGTGGCCGGGCAGGGCAAAGATTTGGATTCGTGATATCCGCTCTATGCCAAGGCCGCCTACTTGATAGAAGTCTTCATCTTTTTCTTAGAAAAAATTTACATGCAGAAAAACGCAGGTCCCATGAGGGAACCCAGTCAACTCCTTTTGCACTAGGCAAACAAAAACTGAATGCTATTGGCCAGCAGGGGGGTTTATAGGCTCAGGTGAGGACGGCCCCCATGGGAGGGGCCAGCCTATCCCTGATGCTTTTGCATCTGTTTTGCCTAGTCACTCCTGATAGGACGACATAAAACCCCACGTGTCATTTAAGAAGAGCTGCGTCTGTCAGTGAACGTAAGAGAAAGGAACTGTTAACATTACTGATATAAAAAGCTGCACCTACAGTAATGTGGTGTACTTTATTTGATGCAACAAGTGCCACTAGGGGTGTTAATGCACATCTATGGGACATCACTTCTTACACCCAGATCTTCTTAAAGAGAACTTAAAAAAAAACCTTCAGCTACAAATAATAATTCTATTTTACACAAGACCAATGGGCTAAATGTGGACCTTACATTTCTAAATATGTATCAAATAGTTTTATGACCATTTTCACCAATGTTGCTCCTCCTCCCACCTCCCATTCCATAGCAAGGTTTTCTACTCATCTGAAACATTTTCCCACTTTTATTACTGTGTGTGTGTTTGATTTTCCCAGAGATTGATGTCTTTGCAGATTTTTTCTTAATATTTTCAAAACTTTTGTGTGTTGTTATTGCTTGGGCAGAGGATGAGCTGGTTGGTAGACCCCCAAAGGCTTGTTTTGAAAATGTAACTGTTGGTTGTAGTAACTTTTTTAAAGTGGTTCTAAATTCAAACCATTTTTTTACCTTAATATCTTAATGTATTCTATGCCTCTACATGTCCTAGCCTCCCTGACCCTAAACACCTACCTGATTCCTATCACCGAACCAGCACTGTCCCGGCTGCAGCACTGCTCCTCCACTTCCTGGTCTCACAGGAGACACTGGCAGCAGAGGGAGTCATAGGCTCCTGCTACTGTCAGTTAAACTCTTATGAGGAGGGAGCAGAGGTTAGACTTACCAGCGTTGTGTGTCTATGGACACATACAGCCCGGCTCAGGGGTGCACCTACATGGGCACCCCCTTAACATCCAGCTTGCCTTCCTCCAGGAAGGAGAAGTAGACAGCACTGGTTGGGGACTGAAAATAGGAGGTAAGGGACTGCAGTGTACAATACTATTGCACAGAGCTGACAAGCATAGTATTTTTTTTTATTTTAAAGCAAACAAAACAAACAAAAAAAAAAATTAGTATCAGTTTAACCGCTTGCCGACCGCTAGTCGGCAATTGATGGCGACAAGGTGGCTCTTTCCCGCAAAATGCCGTCATATGACGGCGGCTGCGGGATCGAGCCTAGTGAGCGCGCGCCCGCGCGCTCACTGTGTTCGGGGAGGGCCAGGGAGCGGGTGCGGCGGAGTCGATCTCCACCGGCCACCCGCGATGCCCCCCCCCGGAGTGAAAGAACGGAGGTCCGTGTAAGTAAACATGGACCTCCGTTCTGTGAAGGGGGAAGGGCTGTGATCACAGTCTTCCTGTACATCCCCAGCTAGGGCAGTCCCCCCACAGTTAGAACACGCCCAATGAACACAGTTAACCCTTAGAGCGCCCCCTGCAGGTTAACCCCTTCACTGCCAATGGCATTTACACAGTAATCAGTGCATTTTTATAGCACTGATCACTGTATAAATGCCAATGGTCCCAAAAAAGTGTCAAAATGTTCCGACATGTCCGCTGAAATATTGCAGTACCGCTAAAAATCGCCGCCATTACTAGTAAAAAAAAAAATAAATAAAAACCCCAAAAATGAATTCTCATCATCCGTAAACGCGACTACTTTTGCGCAAACCAATCAATAAACGCCGATTGCGATTTTTTTATCACAAATATGAGGAAGAATATAAATCGGCCAAAACCGATGAAAAAAAATGTTTTTTTATTTTATTTTTTTGGATTTGTATTTTAGCAAAAAGTAAGAAATTTGGGTTTTTTTGCAAAATTGTCGCTCTTCTTTTGTTTATAGTGGTGATCATAAATGACGCAGCGGTGATCAAATACCACCAAAAGAAAGCTCTATTTGTGGGAAAAAAAGGACGTAAATTTCGTTTGGGTACAACGCTGCACGACCGTGCAATTGTCAGTTAAAGCGACGCAGCGCCGAATCGCAAAAAGGGCTCCGGTCCTAAAGCTGGAAATCCTTCCGGGGCTGAAGTGGTTAAAGCGGAGTTCCACTTGTTTTTTTGTTTATTAAAAGTCAGCAGCTATAAAAAACGTAGCTGCTGACTTTTAATAAACAGTAACTTACCTGTCTCCCGGTCCAGCGATAGCTGTGCCTGAAGCCTCATTCGTCTCCCCCCTCCTCCCGATGGCCCGCCATTCCTAGTGTGTCGCGCTGCGCATTCCTAGTGGCCAGGCAATCTTCTAGGACCTGTGACGTGTCCCAGAAGTTTGCCAGGACGGAGGGGCCGTCTAGGAGGAGAGGAGGAGTCGCCTAGGCGGCCCAGAGGCGGAAGGTGGAAGAGGGACAGGAAGTCCCTCTGAAACTGGGGACACACTCCCCCCCCCCAAAAAAAATATTACATGCCAAATGTGGCATGTAAGGGGGCGAGAAGTTCCATTTTTGGGTGGAACTCCGCTTTAAGTTTCACAGACAGTATTCAACTGTGCTGCTCTAACAAGGAAAAGTCCCTTACTAATCTCATAAAGCAATCAGGTACTCCATGAATCAACAATCTTCAGTGATTTTGCTTGTAAATAAAATTATATTTTGTGCATTTTCAAACTCATCCAGGGCTTTCTTGAAGTTCTGTAAAGGTGGGCAGAGCCAGAATTGCACAAGAAGAAACTATTGAGAAAATCTGGCCTGCATTCACACAGGGGCGATCCGACTTTGGTGCGACTTTGCTAGACGATTTTAATGGCGACTTCAGCGTGACTTCGGACGACTCCTTACCAGGTGACTTTGCCTGTGGCCAATCAGAGAAGGGAGGGAGGGGGCTACCTGCAAATTTACTGGGTAAATTGTTTTCTTTTTCCTGTAAAGTCGCTTCAATATAGATAAGGGATCCGACTTGGAGGCGACTTTCATTGAATTCTATGGGCATAAGTCGGATAGAAGTTGCCTTGAAGTCGTACAGGAACCTTTTCAGAAGTCAGAGCGACTTCAGTAGTGTACATTAAGACGGCTCTCATTCACTTCAATGGGATTTCAGATGTCAAGAGACTTGTGTCGTCCCAAGTGTGAACCGGCTCTAAAGGTTAGCTTTCAGGATAGAAATAGGGGAGCTTTTAAGCTTAGTTACACTTAACCGTTACATTGTGCTTACTACTTAATCTCCCACTGTACTTTACATTTGATACTCATTCAGATTGTTGATATTAATATGCTTTTGTTACACCTGTGTCATCCACAACAATGTTCTTTGTTTCCTCAATGAATGTATGATAATATTGTAAACTTGATACCTTTATCCAATAAAATTTTTGGGAAAAAAGACATAGGGGAGCCATAGTTTAGGACTTATTTTCAAATATGCGTGTTTTGGGGGCCATTATTCTTGTTCTTCCTTCATAATTTGATCAGTTGTTGGCCTGAAACAAACATGTGCACATCAGGGTCCTGGTGCTTACAGTATATACAAAAGCCTATTATAAAATATAAAAACAATCTCCAGCGCCAACCCTGTGCAAATCGAACAATAAATGTGCAAAAAGTGTCCACAGATATATGTTGTATGAACTCAAACCGTCCTTTTAGTAAAAGTGATAAGGTGACAAAAGTGCTCTTCAGTGCTTCATATAACTTGTGCAAAAAGTGCAACAAAGTGCCAAGTGCCAGGACCCCTCTCATGTCCCCACTCACCAGAGAGAATGGACCTACTGCTTTGCTGTCAGAAGGTCAAATAGGCTGAATGCTGGTGAAGGTGGTTCCTAGCCATACACTGGAGTAGGTGAACGGAAGAGTAACCCCAAGGTGCATCAATCCTTCATAACTCAGAGAAACAGAGGAATACTCATAGTGATATAATTAACAAACCAAATCCCCTGTTGTGTAGTTGTGTGTAGTTACACACTGCACTAAATTAATTTTGTGACTATATAATACTTTCAGAGAGTAGTTTTCTATTGTATTTCCCGATTTGTGGACATCTCTGCCAGACCTTTAAATTTGAATGTATACGATGCCTTCCTAAATTGATTGTGCATTCTTATTATCAGAATCTATTCCTGAATAGATGGTGTTCTATTTTCAAGAAATGCCATTCTAAGTATGTGAACCACTTCAGCCCCAGAAGGTTTTACCCCCTTCATGACCAGGCCATTTATGTTATTTTTTTCTCACAAATAGAGCTTTCTTTTGGTGGTCTTTGATTACCTCTGTGGTTTTTATTTATCAACCAAAAAACAGGAAAATTGGGGAAAAAAACCCAATATTTTTTACTTACTGCTATAAAACATATCCAATAAAAAAAAACTAAAACATATAATTTCTTCATCAATTTAGGCCAATATGTATTTTGCTACATATTTTTAGTAAAAAATACCAATAAGCGTATATTGATTGGTTTGCGCAAAAGTAATCGCGTCTACGAACTACGGGATATTTTTATGGCATTTTTTTTACTAGTAAAGCGATTTTTAGCAGGACTGTGACATTGCGGTGGACAAATTGGACACTGTGTGACACTTTTTGGGGACCAGTGACACTAATACAATGATCAGTGCTAAAAAAATGCACGGTCACTGTATAAATGACACTGGCAGAGAAGGGGTTAACATTAGGGGTGATCAAAGGGTTAAGTGTGCTCCTAGGGAGTTATTTCTAACTGTGTGGGTGATGGTTTAACTAGAGGAAGAGAGACATCTGTGTTCCTGATTAGCAGGAACACAAGATCTCTCTCTTCCTCTCTGAAAGGACGGCGGTCTGCCTTGTTTACATAGGCAGACCGGCGTTCTGCCTCTCTAGCAAACGATCGGCGGGTCCCAGTGGCGTGCACACGCGCCCCAGACCCGGAAGAAATGAACAACATACATGTAAATGTGTGGTGGGCGGTCCGGAAGCAGTTAATGTAGATTGGCATGGCCACATGCAGTCATCTGCAGTCATGTTGAGATTGTGTGTGGTTGGGTAAAAAAAGCAGGAAAAAAATTAGGGTGGATTCACACTACCCTGGTGCTGTCCTTCTGTGCTTTGGGCAAAGCACAGCTAACCCACGGTTTTTGTGCTGGTCAGCTGCGCTTTCCCATAGGCTTCTATGAGGTTGCAGGTTTGGAGCACTTTCGGAAAGCACACCAAAGATGCAGCATGCAGGAGTTTTGGTGCACTTTCTGAAACCACACCAAAACCACAGGACCTCATAGAAATCTATGGGAAAGCGCAGCTGACCAGCACAAAAAACGTGAATTAGCTGCGCTTTAGCAAAAGCGCAGTGGGGCAGTGTGGAGCTACCCTTAGGAAACAGGGAGTGTTGGCACCCTATAACAGAAATTGCCTGAGCAAGGACCTTTCAAGTCAGGTGTTACATTAACTTGTTGTAGTTTATATGAGATTTTAGTGGTTGTGTTTACACTTATTTTAAGTGTCCATTGTTGTCATTGTCAGTCTCGTTTAAAGATTTTTATTAAATTTTTTAAAAGTTACAAGTATATTGATAAATCCAAGGGTACCTTGGGGAAAAAATGGAAAATCAGCCTCGCAGGGCCGGACTAGAACATACAAAAAAATCACAACTTTAACAGAAACCAACCAGAGTTCCAAAAAAGTGTACCACAGAATGCTTCCATAAAGGAAACTTTAAGAAGAAGACGTCTGATTCCCCAACTCCACCCCAAATGAGCACAAGCTGTGGACCGGGAGAATCAGACTTCCTTAGGTTCCATGAAGCCAAAATATAGTTAACACCATGTGCTGAGTTACACCTCCATTGTAACACTAGAAATTACATATGGTCTTAGTTCAATACAATTTTAAGTTTGGACCCAAATCAAGGATCCAATATCCTGGAACATAACTTGGTTGACTATCAGTGGTGCTGTCGCCAGCCTGCGGGATCAAGAAAAAATGCCAGGTTGTCTTACCAACACCCTAAGGCACCTTCTCAAAGGTACCAAAAAATCGTGAGGAGAGAAGAGAACGACAGGACAGGAGAACAGAAAGGAAAGAAGAACAGAAGAGGAAAAAAGAGTATGGCACCAGGGAACCTCAACCCTAAAAAGGCCAAAAAGGATAAAGCAGACAAATGGCTGATAAGTGTCACGGGGGTAGTTTTAGATATTTCTTCCAGATCAGGTCAAATTTAAGAGATGATCCCAGAATGATGTTAGCAAGCTTCTTCTGGGTCATGATCCAGGAAACTTTTTTAATGGCTGCGGAATAAGACACCGTGGGAGTTTTCCAGGCCCTGGCAATTGAAATTTTGGCTCCCAACAGGATAAAGTGGGTGAGTTCAAAGAGGGATTTGGAGATAATGCCAGGCCTATCGTTAAGAAGAGCTATTTCTGGATTTTTGGGGACAGGCTGACCTGTGATCTTACATATCAGATGGAATATCCTATTCCAGAATCCTCGGATCCATGGACACTCCCACCAGACATGGAGAAAGGAGCCCATATGACCGCAACCTCTAAAGCACAGACCTGAAGAGTTAGGGAACATGGCCGCCAACCTAGTCGGGACCAAGTGTCATTGTCAGTCTCATTGTTTACTTTTAACAAGCCATGGTGATTGTCTGCATTCTTCTCTCATCTATTACATTTTTTAATTAAAAAAAATATCTGGGGGTGTGGCTTGGGCATAGCCGAGTGAGGAAGCAGGTCTCCAAAGCTCTTCACAGACCGCAGCTACATTAGCATGTACCAGGGGGATTACCGCACCATCACAATTCCCACCATAATGTCTCAGTGCTGGAGAGCCTCCTCACAGCCGCGGAGCTCCAACAAGCAAGGGCTCTATAAACTCATTCTTTGGCAGCGGTGGGCAGCCGCATGGTGGGACATCCAAGATGGCTCCTGGGAAGGTTCGTGGGAAGGACGCTGCAGCAGCATCCTGTTATGTCTTCGATTGTGTCCCCAAAGCTGGTAAGAGGCACAGCTGCCCCTGCATCCCCTGGTTCTTCAGCCTCCCAAGGGCAGGGCTCAGACATCTCAGAGCTGGTGGATGCCCAGGACTTGAAGTGGCATATATAGTCCCTCCCCACAAAGGATGATCTGGAACGTTTTGCCTCTAGAGTAGAGAAGGCCTTCAGGCAGGTCATTGAGCAGCTCAAAGCGGACACCACTCATTTGGGCTCCAGGCTGGAAACTTTAGAGCAGACGATGGAAGATGCCATCTCTGCTATCACTCAGCTCAGGGATAGGTGTATAGCTAAAGATCAAAGAATTGAGACTCTTATATCCCAGTTAGATGACTACGAAAACTGTAGTCACCCCTGTAATATTCGCATCTGGGGGTTGCCCGAAGCAACAGCAGCTAAAAACATTGTTCCCACCTTGCAAGGAATATTCAGGGAGATACTGGGCCTCTCCCCAACTGAAACAGTTGAGATTGATAGGGCACACAGGGCCCTCAGACCCCCTTCACAGGATGCAGAGAATACTCTTGATATTATTTGTAAACAACACAAGTACACGGTCAAGGAGCAAATCATGCAGCATATGCGAGAACCTTTTAGATGACTTGGGGGTGGTTTCGGGGGTAGAGGGGACTCTATCCCATTACTTTGCAGAGGATGCTAATGGCGAGGTTAGCGATTGTATTTTGTGGGAGGGTCATAAGGATGTGGTGTGAGGCACCATTATTGCATTGGGCACCAAACTGAAGAAGGAAAGACAGGCGGACTTCCAGAGAGTTTTTCGGGCTTTGCAAGAGGCAGAGTTATGCCATAAACAAATGTCAGATCCTGAGGCATTTCGTCGTCTGACAGAATTGCACGCGCTTTTCTCAAAATTTTTGGATCGCATATTTTAACAACGATTGCATCATGTCACTCATTAGCATTATGAGCATGGCAACAAATGTGGTAGGTTGCTAGCAAGGGCACTCCATAAGCAACGTGTTACTACTAATGTCATAAGCTATACTCACCATCGGGAGCATCGTACAGCGTACTTCGAAAATTGCTTCCATGTTTCGCGAGTATTATGTGACCCTGTACAATCTGGACTCCGTCTCCTCACCGATGGAGGTTGCTCTAAAGCGATCCCATATTGAAGCTTACCTTTCCGATATAGAGCTCCTCAATTTATCCCTTGAACAGCAAGCAGGACTTGAGCTTCTCATATCCACGACCGAGTTGTTGGCCACTGTGAGGTCTCTCCCTGTCGGGGAAAGACCAGGGCCTTATGGCTTCACAAGGGCTTACTATCTAAAATTCTTTGATCAGCTGCAGGCCCCTTTATGTACATTGTACTCATTTCTCTCACCACTAATGGGTGTCTCCCACCGGGGGGCTTTGCTGGTTCACATTTCTCTCCCAGAGTTACCGCCCTATTTCCTTACTGAATACTGACCTCAAGATAATTGCTAAAATACTTGCCAATCACCTCAAACATCTCCTTCCTGAAGTAATCCATGCTGATCAGACAGGCTTTATTGTGGGTTGAGAGGCTAGGGATAATTCTATCAGGGCTCTCCAGCTCATCCACTGGGCCTGTAGCGTGATGCCTCCCTATTTGATCCTATCTACCGATGCTGAGAAGGTGTTTGATCACGTGGACTGGGATTTCCTTAACTTAGTGTTGGTGTGTTTAGGCTTAGGTCCTCATATGTTGCGTTGGATCTCAGCACTATACACGTCCCCACTGCTCAGGTTATGGTGAACGGCAGCCTTTCCTCTGTATTCTCCATCCGGAATGGCATGAGATGGAGGTGTCCACTTTCACCCCTCTTATTCACACTGGTCTTGGAACCTCTGCTACAGAAAACCAGTTCAGATCCGACCATTAAGGGGCTACCTGTTGGTTCCCTGGAACATAAGCTTTCTGCATACACAGATGATGTCCTTTTTCATGTAGTGGACCTCCTTGTCTCATTGCCTAAACCTGATGGGAGAGCTGACAGCTTATAGCGAAGTGTCCAATTTTCAGATTAACTACACCAAATCTGAGATTCTGCTGATCACCGTTCCCTTGGCTCTGGCTTCCTCCCTGAAGGGATCCTTCCCTTTCACATGGGCATCTCTCTTCAAGCAATGCTTGGGCGTCCAACATACTGATAACTTGGACTCCCTGTACACACATAACTATGTCCCCCTACTTAGGAGGAATCGCCAAGATTTGCAGTCTTGGGATAGAGCAACCTTCACCTGGGTCGAGCGTACAATTATTATTAAAATTACAATATTGCCACGTATACGCTTTCTCCTGCAGATGTTACCTGTGCCCTTATCTTGGTGCTTCTTTGTAGAGCTCCGTAGCCTTTTCATTGGGTTTGTATGGGGCGGAAAAAGACAGCGACTTACTATGGCACTGCTACAGAGGTCTAGGGGGCCTGGAAGTACCCAATGTTTTACAATATTACCAGGCAGTTGCACTGCAGCGCGTCTTCAACTGGAGGTTTCACTCTGCCTTCAAGCTTTGGGTTCTCCTGGAAAAGAATATTGCAGGCTGGGACCTGTAATACGCGCCATGGGTTCCTCAGGGGGACAGGGGTTTCTCTAACTGGGTGTCCCCATTGACCTCTCATTGTCTGAAGATTTGGGATAGATTAACTGGCCACTTGGCACTGGCACCTCAGATGTCTCCTTTAGCGCTTGTGGGTGACTACCCATGGTTTTCCCCATCATCAACTTGCTGATTTAGTTGCTTCACAACACAGAAATTCACAGGTTAGGTCTACTCTTACCGAATTTGAACGTCTATCGGCAAGTAATGACCCTCTATACCCCACATGATTTCAGCACTCTATAAGATGCTGGAGTGTGCTAAATCTAGCCCCAACCCCTTTTTTGTGAGAAAATGAGAGCGGGCCTCCAGTGAGAATTTACAGATGAGCAGTTACATCACTTATACTGCCTGACCCATTTGAGTTCAGTGGACTCCAAGACACAAGAGAATAACTATAAGCTTTTATCGAGGTGGTATAGGGTACCCTCATCTGTAGCTAGAATTTTTCCCTCTGCCTCCGACCTGTGCTGGAGGAGATGTGGACAGAGGGGAACATTTTTACATATCTGGTAGGAGTGCCCACTAGTAACACCTTTTTGGCCAATGGTTAGCAAGCACATATTGGATGGTCTTGGTATAGACCTCCCAGCTGCGCAAAAACACTTTTTGCTCCCCATTCCCCCCATGCCTATATCTCGCTATAGACACAGTGCTCTCCCTCACCTTGTCATTGCTGCAAAATGCCTTATACCAGTCTATTGGAAAAGCATGTGCATTCCTTCTGAGGTCAACTGGGTTGAGAAGGTGAAGGAGATCATGGAGGCGGAGGACTGGCTTGCCACTTGCAAAGGCTCTTGAGAACGATTTGAGTCTACCTGGGCGGTCTGGAAAGATTACATACATGGCTCTGCCCCAGTTTCGTCTAGCCTAGACATTGCTTTATTGGCCTTGGCAGACCCAACATTCAAGCGACTTGTCCAAACGAGCCAATGTCCTATGGTCAACAGCCCTACTAAGATTGCCTCTAATCAGCTAATGAACCAGGTGTGAACCTTTTTGTACATTAGGTACATTTCTATTTTTGTTACTGATATATGAGCGGTAACCTAACTCTTGATATTTCATGGTATTTCGAGATGGCATATGTTTTGAATGATCTTTGAGCCATATATACACTACTTATTGATCTTAGTTAAGATTGGGACCCTCCTATTCTTTCCCTGTGGGAGAGGGAGATTTGTCCACATGGACCGAATGTCTGGGACAAGGGCGGTATCCCCGCTAACACAACATGTTGATATGTCTAAAGTTTCTCTTATCGTTTTCCTTGGGACTATGGAAGATGAACCCTTCTTATTCCCTTTTCCTTTTTTGATCACTTTTGTTGTAATGTCAAAATGTAAACTGAATAAAGATTTTATCTATATATATATATATATATATCTTCTTTTTTTTGGGAATCCTTGCCTAAAATACAGGTAGCGCCAATGTTGCTAACTGACAAAAATCAAATAAAGATGATGATAATAATAATAATAATTATAAAATAACAAATTATACTTATACCCCCAAATTTTATTTTGAACTACCACCCTCTTTGGCACAAGGTTGACCTCTCTGGTCAGCCTTCATTTGTGTTAGCCTGTTTTGCAATAATAATGCGGCAAACACATACAGTGCCTTGATAAAAGTAAGCTATACCCCTTGAAATGTTCCACATTTTGTCATGTTAAAATCAAAATTGTAAATGTATTTTATTGTGATTTTATGTGACATAAAGTGGCACATACAGTATATACTTGGGTATAAGCCGAGTTTTTCAGCACTTTTTTGTGCTGAAAAAGACCCCCCTCGGCTTATGCCCGAGTCAGTGTCTGTGGGTGATCAGTAGTGTCACATTAAACAGAGCGGTGCTGCTTCTAAGAGCTGTTCTGTGCTTGTAACTGTGAATAATCACATTGGAATGCAGAGAATGCTGAGAGAGGTGTCAGATTTTCAGCTTGATGTCGGCAGGTGGGCGGGACAAGCTGATGTTAGCTGTTCAGTCCCGCCCACCTCCTGATCTCAGTGAAGAGCTGCAGCTCTCTCAGCATTCTCTACATTCCAATGTGTTTAGTCACGCTTACAAGCACAGAACGGCTCTTATAAGCAGCACAGCTCTGTTTAATGTGAAACTACCTTACTCATGCCTTATGTGTTCTGGCTACATTCTCTGTGTCCTGGCTAATATCCCTGTGTCCTGGCTAAAATCCCTGTGTTCTGGCTCCCTGTCCCTGTGTTCTGGCTGCTGCATTTCCCACCCTAGGCTTATACGTGGGTCAATACGTTTTTTTGGGTCGGCTTATACACGGGTCGACTTATACACAAGTATATACGGTAATTGTGAAGTGGAAGGAAAAAGATAAATGGTTTTCAAACTGTTTTACAAATAAATATGTGAAAGTGTGGGGGTCAATACTTTTTAGAATCACCTTTCACTGCAATTACAGCTGCAAGTCTTTTTCTCTACCAGCTTTGCACATCTAGAGAGTGACATTTTTGGCCATTCCTCTTCGCAAAATAGCTCAAGTTCTGTCAGATTGGATGGAGAGCGTCTGTGCACAGCAATTTTCAAGTCTTGCCACAGATTCTCAATTGGATTTAGGTCTGGACTTTGACTGGCCCATTTTAACATATGAATATGCTTTGATCCAAACCATTCCATTGTAGCTCTGGCTGTATGTTTAGGGTCGTTTTCCTGCTGGAAGGTGAATCTCCACCGGAGTCTCAAGTCTATTGCAGACTCTAACAGGTTTTCTTCTAAGATTGGCCTGTATTTGGCTCCATCCATCTTCCCATCAACTCTGCCCGGCTTCCCTGTTCCTGCTGAAGAAAAGAATCCCCACAACATGATTTTGCCACCACAATGTTTCACAGTGGGGATGGTGTGTTCAGGGTGATGTGCAGTGTTAGTTTTAGGCTAAAAAGTTCAATTTTGGTCTCATCTGACCAGAGCACCTTCTTTCACACGTTTGCTGTGTCCCCCACATTGATTCTCTCAAGCTGCAAGCGGGACTTCTTATGGCTTTCTTTCAACAATGGCTTTCTTCTTGCCATTCTTCCATGAAGGCCAGATTTGTGGACAGATTCTCCCACCTGAGCTGTGAACCTCTGCAGAGTAGCCATGTGCCTCTTGGCTGCTTCTCTGATTAATGCTCTCCTTGCCCAGTCTGACAGTTTAGGTGGACAGCCATGTCTTGGTAGGTTTGCAGTTGTGCCATACTCTTTCCATTTTCTGATGATGGATTGAATAGTGCTCCATGAGGTGTTTAAACTTGGGATATATTTTTTTTTACTTTCTCCATAACTCTATCCCTGACCTGTCTGGTGTGTTCCTTGGTCTTCATGATGCTGTTTGTTCACTATGGTTCTCTAACAAACCTTTGGGGGCTTCACAGAACAGCCATATTTATACTGAGATTAAATTACACACAGTTTGACTCTATTTACTAATTAGGTGATTTGATGAAGGCAATTGGTTCCACTAGATTTTTGTTAGGGGTATCGGAGTAAAGGGGGCTGAATACAAATGCATACCACACTTTTCACATATTTATTTGTAAAAAATTTGAAAATCATTTTCCTTCCACTTCACATGTGCCACTTTGTGTTGGTCTATAAAATCCCAATAAAATACATTTACATTTTTTGTTTCAAGGGGGGTAAATTTCAAGGCACTGCATGCACCTATCTTTGTTCCCATTTCAGATTAACAATTAAGGAAAAAAATATTGTTATTTAAAACAACAAAAAAAGTGTATCTTCCCTCTTAAAACATGGCAAACTCAGGATTAGGGCATGGATGACTTCACCTATTTTTCAATTTGAAATCATACATGCTCATTTCTTTGGCACAGCCTCCTAACCTAAGTAATCTAAAGTAAATCTATCAAACCAATTTAACGGTATTTAAATGTGAGTAGTGCTGATTTCTAATTTTTCGTTTATTGATTCAAAGAAAAAGCTAACACATTTAAGCAAGTTTACCACTCCATGAACAGAACACTCGTAATCCCTAAATAGTACTGAAATTTGCAGACAGCTTTACTTTTTTTTTTTTAGCCATAGAGTGCTAGACTCCTTAATATGGGTTGTGGTTTGCCACATCTGAATACAATTTTTTAGCATGATGATGATCTAAGCAGAACAATTTCTTGGCAATAGTAACCTGATAAGGCACTAGCTATAGTTGGCTAGCTGACATGTCAGACATTCCATCCTGCTGTGCATGGCTTTAACACATCTGGGAAGACAAAGCATTGCCATCCTTTGTTTCTACAAACATCAGAAGAAGACAGCCAAGTTTGCTGCTGTGGGCAGCATGAGAATCTGTCAACAATATGCAGGGGTTTCAGCTGAGCCTGCTTTACGCAATTTCCTCCATACTTGTTAAAAAAAAAACCATATTGTTGTTAGCTGTTCTCCCCAGCAAAGCTATAATGAGGAATCAATTGTTTCAAAATAGTTCAAACATTTTGGCCTTCAGTTGAACCCAAGAACAGTTATAATAACAGTTGGAATATGTGATTGAGAGTCTGAAGAACACGAATCAAGTAGAATGTTTAAACCAAGTTGATTGTTTTAATAGTACATTAACACCATGTGACATTAGTAGTTCACAGCCATTGGTTATTATGTTCAGCAGTTGGTTATTGGAATTTAAATTTCATCTGAAACTTCTGATATGTGGCTGTGTCTTACAGTATGCTATTTATATAGTTGGGTAGGATGGGAGTCATTACTGAGTCCTGAAGAATCATAAAGCTCATCACTGGGCAACATTAACCTGCTCCCATTCTTCCATCTCCCCATCTCCCATTAAAAAAACAGCGTTAATTACTTACTTGTATCTGCAGTCACATCACTCTCAACAATGCCTCTTCCCAAAGTGACGACTAGTTATCCAGTGCAGGCTTACCATCAGTCTTTTTTCTGCTTTTGTGCATGAGGTCATCATGTAGTAGCTGTCTTCACGATTTGAAACGACCCTACCAATGGTCAGCCAGTAGGAAGTGTTCACATCAAACAGGCAGCAATGTGGACACTCAAAAATGACCCTCCTACTCTGCAGTGAAAAAGTGAGAGGACTCGGGTCCCAGCATGTCAATTGACCACATAATTAAGCATGTAAATGGAGATTTTAGGTTTTTTTTTTCTTTTTAACTCAGCAAAAGAGGTTGAGAGTAAAGGTGGTGAAGAAACAGCTAATCAGAGTTCACCCAACTTCCCCCTAACGTCATCATGCACCGGTGAAAAATGTGAGATAAGCCTAAACGTTGTATATTTATGTAAGTGCATATTTAATACATTTTGCTGCATAACATTAGTACTACACTATGGGAGTATGTTACTTATCTTAATTTGAGGGACTGCACTTGAATGCACATATCAGATCCTGATTCCCTTAAAGAGGCAAATACCCAGATTGGTGAAGAGACTATTGGAGACGAGAGAAAGCGTTCCGGATGATCACATGTTCTTGGAAGCATCCTCAAGTGCTTAAGACCTATATGAAGTTGGTCAAATTTGGAAGATGAGAGCACTGGTTGCACGGTAGTGGAGCACTTGTGGACTGGTAGTCAGTGGAGTTTGTTCACTAAGAAGATTTGATCATTCATTCACCAGTGTGTTTATTTGGAGTAACACAATCACCAACAGACTTTATTATATGAAAGATACCATTTGATATGATTTTTTTCAATATTTTTATTGAATTTTTTCATGAAAACAAGGAAATATTCAACATCAAGGTAGATACACACATTGCATAGTATTACATTATACAGCATGTCAGTATATAATTGTCTTTCAGGTATAACGGTAGGTATAACTTATTGGACCACATCTAGGGGCATTATTTGATTCTATGTATTTCTGTCCATATTACCCAGTCCTTATCAAATGTTTTACACTTTAGAGAGTTTATCGCTAAAAGGCATTCAAAGGTGTGATTTTGGTTCACTAGTTTTACTATGTCGGGATGGTTGATAGACAGGATGTTTTTCCAATTGCAAAGTATCAGGAACGAGTTGCCAGGAGAATGTGGAAGATCTAAAGTTGGGAAGGAATTTTTCTATTCCTAGATGGAGAATTGCTAGTGCTGGGTTGGGGGTGTTATGATCCCTGTGGTTGATGAAATCATTTGGAACGTCTTGTTCCATAGGCTAGTTATGCTCAGGCATTCCCAAAGGGTGTGGTTAGATGACCTATTTGGCCACAATTCCTCCAACATAGAGACGAAGAATCTGGGAAGAAGGTGGCAAGTCTATATGGAGTATCATGCCATCTATTGGTTATTTTGAGTGGGATGCCTTGTGGATTTCCCTGAAGGCATGTAGCCACTGGTCACCCGAGAATGTGGTGCCTAACTCTATCTCCCATTTTCTAATTGCTGCCATTTTCCGGAATAAGGTTATAAAATAATGATTTTCCTTTAGTGTTAAGCTTGGGGTTAGAGTAGAATTGCCATGCTTTAGTTGGTATTTTTCTTTTTGGGGAATGGATACGATTTTAGGAAATGGGAGATATGCACACATGAACAGAGCATATTTTCTGGTAGACTGAATTCGGTCATTAGTTGTTCTGCGGTTTTTGGTTTGTGTGCACCGATGAGATCTTATATGTGCAATATACCACGTGTGTAGAATTGTGTTGTTGATAGCATAGGAATTTTTTCCTCTAGGAGGCCTATGGGGAATTTGTACTCTGCTTCACTTGTGTCAGTTTGGTTTTGTTTGAGGAGAAATCTCCATGCCTGTAAAGACACTTGTATGGGGATTGGTAGGCCCCCGGTTTCCCAGGGTTCCCATATGTCGCCCATAAGGAATGCTGTGAAATCATTTGTTGGAATCAAAGTTTTCTCAATATCTGCCCACAGTGGGTTGTCAGTTCTGTGGAACCAATATTTAAGATGGTCTAATCTGGTTGCCCAAAGATAGTCTTGAACTCCTGCTAGCCCTGCACCTCCAACCCTTTTATGTGGCATGAGATTGCTGCGGGGGCATCTAGCTTTTTTACCACTCCAAATAAATTTCCATATAAGATTCAACAAGGTACGGAGATATGAGGCGGGTATAAGAATTGGTAGCGTGCGGAATATGTAGAGAATTTGCGGTAAAATGGCCATTTTGAAGGCTGCCATTTTGCCTAACAAGGATATTTCTTTTTTGGAAGTATCTTTTAGTTGGGTTTCCAGTTTGACTATTAGTGGTTTAATATTGGCATCTGCTAGAGATGATGGTAGGCTTGTCTGGGTGATTCCTAGGTATGAGATGCCTTTTGCTCTCCATGCATATGGGAGACTTTCTTGTAGGGTTTATCTTATGGTCTGTGGAACACTTATGACTAGGATCAGAGATTTGGTAAAATTAACTTTGTAATATGAAATGGCTCTGAAGTCCATTAGTATTTTGTGGGCTTCTATGAGCGATGTGAGCGGATTTGTTAGAAGGATAACATCATCCGCGAATAGATTTATGACGTGCTTATTGGAGCCAAACTGGAAACCTGTGATTGAGGCATGTGTTCTGACCGCCTCTGCTAGGGGCTCTATCATTAGGTCGAATATAGTGGGAGATAAGGGGCATCCTTGTCGAGTCCCATTGGTTATACTAAATCAGGGATATGCAATTAGCGGACCTCCACATGTTGCAAAACTACAAGTCCCATCATGCCTCTGCCTCTGGGTGTCATGCTTGTGGCTGTCAGAGTCTTGCTATGCCTCATGGGACTTGTAGTTCTGCAACAGCTGGAGGTCCGCTAATTGCATATCCCTGTACTAAATGGTGTGGATAGCAGGCCTGAAATGTATACTTGTGCAGATAGACAAGAATATAGAGCTAATACTGCATTGAGTATAGTGCCCTTGAAGCCAAATTTGTCGAGTACCATTTCCATGTATTTCCAGTGGACTCTATTGAACGCTTTCTTTGCGTCTATGGATAGCAGCAGAGAAGGCATTTGGGTTTTAACAGCATGCTATTTCCTCTCCCTGGGCAGCATGTGCATCTACCAGCTTTTTGTATGAGGATGTGTATCCGGTCATCTTTTGTTCGACATGATCTACTCTGACCCCCATGGCTTGTACCTCCTTATGGCATTTGTTAATCCCTTTTATCATGTCTGCTTGTAAAGATGATCTCAAGGACAGCAGCATTTCTTTCAGCATGGTATCAGAGATTGGCCTATCTGCTGTTGGGAAGTCTGCTATGGGATCATTTGTGTGCTTGTGTTGTATGGCAGGAGCACTCTGTGGCCCGCTTACCTCCATGTCAGGATCCTCTTGTGGCCTAGCTGGGGAGTCCATCTTGGGCTTGGACTTCGCCGGGCTCCTTGTGGATGGGCTAGATGCCCCAGATGAGGACCTGCTGTGTAGATGGGATAGAGCGGGTTGGTTTGGAAGCCCTCCATGGCCGTTGCTGTGTGCTGCGGCCTTGCTGTTCTGTCCTTGTGCACAAGCATCACTGCCATTTTGTTGGAGCCCGCACGAGGCCACCACAAAGAAATTAGACAAATTTCTGCGGCTGTGATGGGTTCTTTCGGCGCGTCATCATCGCCGGGTTCTTTAGTGGGCTGATGGTGGCGTTGGTGACTGCGGATGGCACCGGTGGACTCAGATGGTGGCGGATACTCTCCAGCGGCCGAGTGGAGCTCCTAGCTCAGGCGTCTACCTGATATGATTATTTATAAGAGACTTTATACTGTATTTATGTGTGATTATACATATACTGTATGCACTAGTCTTTCATTGTATTTTGGTGTATGACAGTTCATTTATTTATTTATGTGATATAATTGTTTGTCATGTAACACAGAAATGAGGGATATTTGCCAATCTGGAGAGTGGGTGTGACATCAGAAGGTGTATTGCAACCTAGGCAGGGAAAAGAGAGATCAGTGAGAGCAGTGAGAGAAAGTTCTAGAAGAAAACAGTTGAGAGAGACTTCATCCTGCTGGATACTCCTGGCCAGATTACTATTGTACTATTGTGTTTAGAGGACAATGCACAGAAGGTAGAGCAGATTCCATCTCTTTTTCTGTCTGCTTAAGAGGTCTAAGGATAACTGACTGCTGTACTTTACCATATGGTTCTCTCATTGGTGCTACAGTGCATGTCCATCAAATTTCTAGAATTGCATTATTTTACTGAAACACAGTACCACCACAATGCAAAAGAGAATTGGGATTATATGATACCTGGAAATAATATTGAGAATAAAAGTAATGTAAAGGTAAAAAAAAAAAAAATACAACATTTATTATATCAATATATAAAAACTCAAAAGAGGAAAGACATTTTATCAACACCGTTAAAATAAAAAGTCACACGGTAATTTCAATACGATAAATACAGAAGGGTGAGCCCCATGCGAGCCCCATGCGTGAAAAATACAGCTGTATTTTACATGCACGGGGCTCGCCCCTTTGAATTTATCATATTGAAATTACTGTGTGACTCTTATTTTAACTACGTTGTTAACCACTACAGATCTGTGCTATAGCCAAAAGATGGCTACAGTGCGGACCTGAATTGCCAGGGACACGTCCACGGATGTCTGCCCCTTTGCGCGCTCCCCGCGCGCACTCACAGCCTAAAAAATATTGTTCTTTTTTCAAAATTGTGGCTCTTTTATTGTTTATAGGGCAAAAAATAAAAATCACGGAGGTGATTAAATACCACTTAAAGAAAGCTTAATTTGTGGGAAAAAAAGGACATCAATTTTGTTTGGGTTCAGCGTCTCACGACCGCACAATTGTCAGGTAAAGTGACGCAGTGCTAAAACGCAAAAAGTGCTGTTGTCAGGAAGGGGGTAAATCCTCCCGGGGCTGAAGTGGTTAAAATGTCTTTCCTCTTTTGAGGTTTTTATATATTTATATAATAATTTTGTAATTTTTTTATCTTTACATTAGTTTCATTCTCAATATTATTTCCTGGGTATCGTATAGTCCCAATTTCCTTCCATACCCCATTGTGGGGTTCCTTTTGCATTGTATTACAGGGATAGATACCCTCTTCCTTAATTTTTTCAGGGCCTAGAAACCTAGCTCCATTCACAATACCACCACATCTTCATCTATCTGTTCATCCTATTGGGAGCTATTGTGAGAAACTGTATTGCATAGTCAAATTCAAAGAGAGACTTTTTGCTATATACAGAGGATAAAGAAAAACAATTGCATTAAGCTGGCCATACACTGTACAAATGTTGTCCTGTTCCTCAGCAACTGACTGAAATTGATTCAGTGATTGGCCCTGTCGGCTGCTTCCTGCCTAACATCCCTCACCAGAAAAGTTAGGAGCAAAGGTGGTTACATCAAATCAAATGCAGGTGCTGTTCAGGCATTTTGACAGCTGGTGGGGCCCACTGTCAAAATACAGTAGCCGCAGTGATTAATCCATCCATGCTGTATATTGTGGATGGAGGAATCTGTTTTTTTTTTTCTTTTGACCTGCAGGCTGAAAAAAAAAAAACTCTTCAGTTGTTCATGGCCCCAACGCAGACTGGTAAGTGAATTCTTATATTACTTTTGTTAATGTTCTGATGCCAATTATGTCATTCCAATGGTAAATATTGAACCTGTTGCTCTGTTTTCTTCAATCATTTTTCCTAATATCAATGTACAGCTTCCACTGCATAAAGTCGCCTATTATTTACAATTTTCTAATTTATTGTGTCATGGAATTTCAAGACTGTCCCCAGACTTAGGTAGAAGCTGCACCCGTATACTTATTATACTTATCAAAGCCAACACTTGTAGGTATGCTAGAGTACACAAGTAGTGATCGGTTACACACAAGAAAGCAAATAAAAACACAAATAGAAAGAATGCAAAGTGAAACTACCCAAAATTAAAATTTCATCTAGGTAGCACAATGAACAAAATTCATTATATTTGAGTTTAACCTGTATTTTTGTGGGTGGAATCTAGTTCTCCAAAATCACTTCACTCATCTCCAACAAATACAAAGATAGGCTGCATAAGGTTTCAAGTAAATTAAATGTTAATCATAATACAAGGAATGGATAGGTAAAGCTCTAACCTGCCTCTGGACAAATGCACATTATAAATGGAACCAGTAAGAGTGTACTGTGTTTATTGTTTGGAATTATTCTTGCAGTTCATGAGGTTTAAATTGCCCACAAACCCTGGCTTACTGTAATCAGACAAAAAAATACAATAGACATTTTAGTGTAATCCATTTATGAAATACATAGGTAATGCAAGTGATTGTTTTAAAGTCTACTCTACTTGTCATTCCTTTCTTTGCAATATATAGAAATTTTTATCCTCACAATCATGGTCTTTGAAGACAAATTAAACCATTAATGGATATTATTACGGGTATTAGAGAATTTCAGAAAGCCAGGCCATATACTTGATTCATACATCATTGTTGGCAGGCTTTCATCATATTGGTCCAAAAAGCATCTCTCCTTAATAGTCTAGACAATCAATCATTCTCTCTTTTATCTATTTCTACATGTGCAAAAACTATCATCTTAAATTTTATTTTATTGATGTCATAGTCTTTTTTTTTCAAATTGCTGTGATAAAGGCTCAAGGAACCCCTTTCCTTAATAGCTATCACATGTTGTAAGGATCTGTCTTTCAAGCTTCAAATGTTAACTCCAATAGAGTGATTACAGGACATGTACTATAAAATCTCTAGTAATTTACATTTTCATTGCAATTATATAACATTTCCTTTACAAAAGGGAAAGAAGGCTGGAATGCTTTACAGCTCATGTAGAAATATTCATACTATAGTTTTTAGTTATTGTACTGTCCTACGAGAACAAAGTGTCCAATGCCATCAAAGTATTTTTAACACCTCTCAGACAAATTAGGAGGCCTCATTATATCTGTCAACATTTTTTTTCTTGTTTTGCCAAACTTTGCTCAATTTGACCACCATTTTTTCTTGCTTGTCAACGCTTTTTTAAAGACTGGAACAGAAGATTGAAACATTGCACTACAGCACAAAAAAAAGTTTTGACAACCATTTAGAAGAGTGAGAAAAAAAAGAGACAACCTTCCTTTCATTTCTTCCCCAGCTCTACTGAAAATAAAGGATTTTATTGGGTTTTAGATTGTGTACATTTTCAGCAAAATTTTAGCCAAATAGTTGGGAAAGTTTTGTTAAAATCCAATAATATTTAAATTTTTTAATAAGAAGAATTTGAGAAAATGGTAGTTTGAATAAGACAATATCAATTCTGACCTTTTAATAAAAATGTATTAATAATTCTTGATCTTATAAGGCAGGGTAATGAACTAAGTAACTAAGTAGTACCCTGACTGACTGACTTATTTTCGTATGCTTGTATATGAATTTGATATAATGATTATTATATGATGTTTATATTATTATATGAAGTGTCTCACAACAAATGTTCAAAATGTGCTAATTACCATGAAATTACCCTAAAGGGTTTAAACAGTTAAATACAATTAACCAGGCAAAATATCACATATGTCTACCCTTTAAGTCTACTCTTCTGGGTGCAAACCTAAGCTAAATTACATGTAGTTTGCTAAAGCATTGTGTATAATAAAACTGCCATTTTCTTTTTATTAAATTACTTATTTAAACTTTTTTTTCATCCTTTGCTGCATCTCAGGGCATTTGATCTACTGCAGCCACTATATGTCTTTATGCATGAAAAATAGATATATGGCTTTCCTCAGGGTGAGTTTAATGGACCATGCTTAACCACTTGCCGACCTCCGATCGGAGATTGACGGCGGCAAAGTGGCTCTGTAACGCAAAACGCCGTCATACGACGGCGGCTGCGATACAGAGATACTGTGAGCGCGCGCACGCCGCCGGAGGCGCGCGCGCGCCGCCGGAGGCGCGCGCGCTCACTGTGTTCGGGGGGGCCAGGGAGCGGGTGCGGCGGCTTCGATTGCCGCCGGCCACCCGCGATGCCCCCCCCGGAGCGATTGACACAAGGGACCCGCACAAGAATGACATCCCCCTGAACGGATCGACCCCTTTCCTTCAATAGTGTCGGAAGTACATGCTCTTCCGACACTAGTGAAGGGAAGGGGGAGTGTGTCTCGCCTCCAGGCACAAATGTATGTGCCTGGAGGCGAGTAAGCGAGGCCCCCCCCGTAGCGCCCACCGGCCGCCGTTAGCTTCGGCGGCGTGGGCGAGGGACCGGGGGGGCTTGTGTCACTCGCGCGCGCGGAGGCCGCCGCGCGCGCGCGGAGGCCGCCGC
>BLSH010243217.1:549684-573905 GCA_018402905.1 Glandirana rugosa
GTCGTTCACCAATTCGAAACTGTTATTTTGGACCTTCGACTTACCAAAGATACGTGTCGACGTGGTCTAAACGTGACAGATTAAAATCATTTAGTTGGGGTATTAGAAAAAGTTTCGAAGTGAAATCATCTAGACAGTGCAAATCTGGTGCAGCTGTGCATAGAAACCATTCAGCTTCCAGGTTTTATTGTCAAAGCTTAACCACTTGCTGACCGCCTACCGCATATTTACTGCAGCAGTTTGGCTCTATTGCATGAAATCATGTACCTGTACATGTATTCGTGCAATAGCCATGGGGGGGCGCACGCACCGCCGGTGGCGCAATCGCACACTGAATGGACACAGGGGATGCCAATCCGATGGCCACCCTCAATCCTTCCCAGGTAGAGGCAGAATGGAGATCTGCCTATGTAAAAAAGGCAGATCGTCGTTCTGACAGGGGAGAAGATGGAGATCTTGTGTTCCAGATCTCTATCTTCACTAGAGTTACCACCTCATCCCTTTAAACCCAAACACGTATGAATTACACAGGTTCTGAGGCTGATTAAGGTGGTGATTAAACTCACTTGGGGTCTTATCTGCATTAAATTAGCCTCAGAACCAGTGTAATTCATATGTGTTTGGGTTTAAAGGGATGAGGTGGCAACCCTAGCTAAAAGTAGAACCCACGGCCAGCGCGGTCTAAGTAGGGTTGCCACATCATCCCTTTAATCCAGGACACATATGAATTACACAGGTTCTGTGGCTGATTTAATGCAGATAAGGCACCAAGTGAGTTTAATTCCCACCTTAATCATCCACAGAACCTGTGTAATTAATATGTGTCCTGGATTAAAGGGATAATGTGGCAACCTTAGTTCCAAGGCTGTAACGTTTTTGGCGTTTTTGACGCCGACGCCGCAAAACGCTCACTAATGCCGTACGGGCGTTTTTGACGCAGACGTTTTTAGGCCAAAAGATAGCAGAGGAATTTTTTTTATAAAACGCTCACTAACGCTCATGCAAAACGGCGAAAAAAAACGCAGATTTTTCCCTGACATCGGGCCTGACGTTTTGCTTATTTTTTTACATACGCCCGTGTGTATGAGGCCGGTTAACATTGAAGTCTATGGCTCAGTCTCAAGTTGCATGAAAGTCGGACAAAGTAGTGCATGAACTACATTGAAGTCACTGCAACTTTAAGTCGCATATACTGTATATGAATGATTATTGTTGGAAAACATGGGGTAGATACAGACCTCTCAGTTATCTTATAATAATGCTCCCTAATTATACAATGTGGTTAGAGAGCTGCCACTTTTAGCAGACATGAGGTTTGCAGTAGCAGCAATTCAGCAGTCGTGAACATGCAGAGTAGGTCTGAATTACATCAAAGACTGACAGATATAGACAGATACATGGGCCTCTGTGAACTTAGAGCCACAGGGTTAAATTCCAGCTTAGGCCAAGACATACTGAAAGTCATTATCATCCAACAGCTGCTGCAGACCTAAGCTTAGCAACTTGATGGTCCAGTTCTTACTTGGCAGGTATCCACTTTACAATTGCATTTCCAGCCTAAAGAAACGTTATCGGTAACCTAAAAGAAGGAAATTGAAACATTTGTTGGAAATAAATGCAAGGCTGTAGTATATTTACAATTACATTAATAATCCTATGTTGTCAACACAATCAAAGACTAGTAAATTGTAGCTGTATTTAACATAAGGAATTTCTGTGTATATCCTGACATAACGGTATAAGTAGCGTGATATGTATTGAACAAATGTGGAAAATAAAGCGCATATTATGTATGATCATTTTAAAGTGGAACTGAAGTAAAAAAGTGAAGAATTGCTGTTATTGCTGGCGATATCTAGAAATGTTAAAGCAGTATTAAGGCCCGTACACTAAAGCCTCGTACACACGGGTCGACGATCGTATACAACAGGTCGTACGAACGACCATTGTATGCTACATCGACCGTTAGTACTCGCGATTAGAACAGCCGACGTACGACGGTCGTACAACAGAAGTTGTATGAGCAGGCTAGAAAACTTGGTAGTACCAACAAGCGGTCGTACGACTGTTGTATCGTGTGTACAGAGAAGTTGGTCCAACAAGTTGTATTGTGCAAAACACACATGCTCAGAAGTCAGCAATGGCCGGATGCTAATTACATGCGCCTGAACGTTCTCTTTATGCGTTCATAACACGTCACTACATTCGGCTTGGTCGTACGATCGTTTAATGCATGTCAGTACACGAGATACAACAGCCAACATACGATTTTGGCCATTCAGTCGTACGACCATTGCACCGTGTGTGCGAGGCATTAGGATGGTCTCAACGTGTTCAGAACCGAATCCACCAGGAAGCGAACCCTGCGCTAATCACAGGCAGTGAGCCATTTCCCCGATGTGCGGCTGCAGCGATAGGGAAATGTCTCACTGCCTGTGATTAGCGCAGCGCAGGGTTCACTTCCTGGCAGGCTCGGGCACGTTCGGTTCCGAACATGCCTGAACCCATCCTTACCGTGCACACGGTGCGAATTTCGAACAGGAATTGTCGTTCGACAGCTTGTCATCCAAAATTCTTATCGTTAGTATGCTCCTTTCAACAGCCAATTTGCTTTTTTCATCAGACAAAAGCTGAATGTGCAGACTAGCAATTTTTTGTTGTATGACAACGCCATGTCCGATTTTCGTTCCGTTAGTAAGGTTTTCGTACGAAAAAAATCATACGACCGAGACTACGCATGCTCAGAAAGGCAAGAAAAGATGCAAAAATATTCAAAACATTACGTCACTTCTCGGGTAGTCAGTATGCTTTACAAAATCATGGACACACGCTTTTGACAAAAATCTGAAGCACGGTCGTACGACAATCGAACTGTGTGTACGAGGCTTTAAACAAAAAATGAAAAGTTTATTATATTTCAGCTTACCAGTTCTTACATGTGATGGCTTCATTCATATTCTTTTTTAGGCTTTCTTTCTTCTACTGATGTGAATGTACAATGTATATATAAAGCGCTGCGTAAATTGGCAGTGCTATATAAGTACCTGAAATAAATAAATAAATATTTTCATCAGGTGATCCTTACCGTACACACGGTGCGAAATTCGGACAGGAATTCTCGTTCGACAGCCTGTCGTCCGAAATTCTTACCGTTAGTATGCTCCTTTCGACAGCCGTTTTGCTTTTTTTCATCAGACAAAAGCCGGATGTACAGACTAGTACATTTTTGTCGTGCAACAAACCTACGTCCAATTTTCGTTCAGTTAGTGTGGTTTTTGCACGAAAAAAATCGTACAACCGAGACTACGCACGCTCAGAAAGGAAAAAAAGGTGCAAAAAATATATAAAACATTACGTCACTTCTGACGTTGAGTTCCGTCGAAAAAAAATTTTTGGTCAGTATGCTTTACAAAATCATGGACATGCGCTTTTGACAAAAATCAGAAGCGCGGTCGTCCAATAATCGAACCGTGTGTACGAGGCTTTAGTCTGTTGTTTTTCAGAAGCTCAAGCTCTCCAGCAGAATGCATCAGTTTGCAACATGAATGAGACAAACCGTTTAACACTGGCAGGGATGCTTAAAATGATCAGCTTATATAAAACCTTTATCACAGAAGGAAAAATCAACTGGTTGCTGTAACTGATTATAACGTGTTTAAATATGGAGTTTAATGGAAACTAGAGGGTTCCTGCCAGCATCCCAAAATACAAGTAGAAGTGATATGCACAGCATGGAAGTCACCCCTCTGGGACTTTGAGGGCAGAATATAAAGTAGGTTAAAAGGCAAATGCCAATTTTATTTTGATATATGAGATAAAAAAAGGACATCAGTTCATAAAAATACCACATGTAACAAACAATGTAAAAAGATACAAACAATTGCATATGTGTATACATTATACCCCTGTATGGATGTATTCGTCTGTATTCTGCTCTTACAGCCCCAAAGCAGTGACTTCCTTGAACATATGTGCATATGGCTTTTCACCAGTGGCGGGTGGTGGGTTTTTTTGGGGGGTGGCAAACAACCATCCCCTGCGGCACTAACAGCCCCCCAGGCGGCCAGCGGCGTGTCACTACCGCCCCTATGCAGTCTGCCGGTCGGTCCGGCACTTACCCCATCAAGGCAGAGGCTCCAGTGTCCTCCAGCGTGCCGGGCGGTGGGCTGCGGCTCCAGTGTCCTCCAGTGTTGCCGGTGGTGGGCTGTGGGCAGGGGCACCGGTGTCCCCTCCTCGAGCGGCCTCCGCTGTGCATCTGCTCTCTCCTCCTCCTAGGCACTAGGTGTCCAATAGAATCTCCTGACATTTAGACCAATCGGGAAATGGGTCTCACAACCCGCTTCCTGATTGGCGGGGAGGAGATTTAGTGTGAAAATAGAGAATATTCACACAACTGGGCGAGATTGGGGGGCTCAGTGCTCTGTGCCCTAAGCCCACCCTTTTTTAAAGCCAATTAGAGCCGCTGGCTCTAATCATGTGCTTAAACCTCCCCCCCATATCCATAGTCCAACACGCTTTATGTAGATCAAGGGGCACCATGTATGGATGGGCGGGCGGCACCCCTGTGCGTCCCTAATGGACAGGCCACCACTGGCTTTTACAGATTATAAACTGTAAGCTGAAGTTTGGCTTCAATTTGTTAGTGTGTTTAAATCTGATAATACATCTAACACTTTCCTCAGACTGACAATGCTGCTGCCTGCTGTGCCTCCTATGCTCATTCATCTAGAGTGTTGTCTCACTAATACAGGGGGTATGTTATTGGCCAGATCATCAAGTGAAAACAGAAAAAAAAAAAAACAAAGCAGCCAATACATCTAAGGATTGATAAGCTGCAATATAATACATTTTTGGGTTTGGGTTTAATACTGCTTTAATTGAGCAAAAGCAGTATCCTGAAATTGTCTGAAATTCCTCCAAAATATCAATGTACTCCTGGTATGTGAGGTGCTTACAGCCTCCCAGTTAGTGTTAGATCTCAAGCACTGTGTCTATTGCTACTAGTCTTAAAAGATGCGAAGTGAAGCTGAGGGGGCTCCACTTGCACCTCCTGCCCATCACTCCTGAAGGTGGGGACAGAGAGTGTGAGGGCACGGAGTGGCACAAGTGCTGGGGCTCGCAGGCTGGACTAGATCTGTGCTGTAACCAGTTAAGTGGAACGGCAAGCTGGAGATCACTGGGAAGGAACCAGACACAGGAACAGCTTGGTGCAGGAACAAGAGACAGAAACAGAGACCAAGAAATGAGCTGAGGTCAGCAACAGCCAGGCAGTGTGGTAGCAGAATCAGGAGGCAGAGGAAGAGTCCAGTAAACAAGCAGTGGTCAATAACAGCTGGGCAGCATCATAACAGAATCTGGAGCCAGAGGCAGAGTCCAGTAGGCAAGCTGAGGTCAGTAACAGCCGGGCAGATAATCAGTAAGGCAGGTCATACACAGGGAGAAAGAATCAAGAGGTGATTTTTAGATAAGCAACAACAAGCATAAAACTATTTAGCAATTTCTCTCTGCCGAGCATCATTTTTATAGGACGCTGGGCGCCAGACCCAGTGTCGAGCATGCAAATGCTAATTCATGCGCATGTACACACACCTTCCCATTGCAATACGTCCAGTGCTTTCCTTGTGTCTGGAAGTGTGGGCAGCATAGTGTGCATGCACATGAGCTCATACAGGTTTCCTCCTGCTGCCAGGAATCCAGCCTTTCGTACATTTTATGATGTTACTACTGTGCTGCTCACTGTTCTCCTTACTGGGGACTCTGACACAGGGAAGTAAAACCCTGCCTCTACTAAGACAGTCGCCCTTATATAGGGACATGCAGAAAGAAGCATTATAAGTCAGTAATGGAGCAAAATCCACTGCAGCAAGACCATCACAGACAATACAGGTGACTTGCCCTTTGTTTGCCTTTTTTGGGCTACTTCAACTCCAGAAGATTTACCCCCCCCCCCTTCATGACAAGGCTATTTTTGGCCTGTAACATTGTACCCAAATAAAATGTATGTCCGTTTTTCCCACAAATAGAGCTTTCGTTTGGTGGTATTTGATCATCTCTGTGGTTTTTATTTTTTTCTATAAACAAAGAAAGAGCAACATTTTTGAAAAAAAAAAAAAAACATTTTTTACTTTCTGCTGTAAACGTGCCCAATAAAAAAAATTAGAAAAATCAAATTTCTTCATCAGTTTAGGCCAATATGTATACTGCTACATATTTTTGGTAATAAAAATCCAGTAAGAGAATATTGATTGATTTGCGCAAAATTTATAGTGTCTACAAACTATGGGATATATTTCTGGATTTTTTTTTTTACTAGTAATGGTGGTGATCAGCGACTGCCATAATGCGGTGGAAAATCGGACACTAACTGACACTTTTTTGGGAACCAGAGACACTAATACAGTGATCAGTGCTAAAAAATATGCACTGTCACTGTACTAATGACACTGTCTGGGAAGAGGTTAACATCAGGGGTGATCAAAAAGTTAACTGTGTGCCTAGCCAGTGTTTTAATACAGTGTGGGAGGTGCTTTTACTAGGGGAAGACATGGATCCATGCCCCTGCTTTGCATAGACACAGTGCTGTTCTTTCCCTCCTGTCAGAATGGTAATCTGTCTTGTTTACATAGGCAGACTGCCATTTAGCCTCTCCGTAGGATGATCGGCGAGTGCGTGTAGATTCAAAGCAGGAGTGAGCCAGCGGTGGCGCGCATTTGCATCCCCTATCCAGAAGTGCAGGATTACCTATATATACAGCGAAACTGCTATAGGGCAGTCGGTTAGTGGGTAAAAAAAGGGCCAAGCAACCAGATAGCAAAAATTTGAATTTTTTTAGCGAGATGCAAGCAGATTTTGACCGCATCTCCATTATGTGTAATACTTTCATTATCACTCAAGGCTTCCTCATACCCTGCAGCTGCCTTGAAGTTAGTAGTTGCTATTGATAGAGTTTAAGATTTAGTAGGAAGGATTTGAGCTGTCCTTTTTGGGGAGATTTCCACTCCTTTTCTGTAAGGATAGGAAGTGGTAGGAAATCTCTCAAAAAGGGAAAAAAGAGAAAAACAAACACAAGTCTTAATAGAGTGGGGAGACGTTAGAACTTCTTACAATGTTTTTATTGTTACTTGTGCCTCCCTGTCCTAGTGAAAATGTTCATCCATTTTCTTGTATGGGTGTCACAAGGGCAGGAAGCAGTGGCGGCTGGTGCTCCATTTTTTGGGGGGGCGGCAAACAAACCCCCCAAACGCCCGCCCCCCCGCTAGCTCCACTTGGCAGCCCTGATCACTCACTCGGCAGCCCTGTTTGCAAGCCCACTGGGCAACCCTGCTCGCCACTTACCCCATCCAGGTCCCAGAAGGCTTCGGCGGCTTCCCCGGCTAATCTGGTCACTTCTCCTCCCAGCCAATCTAGTCTCAGAACCCTCTTCCTGTCCTGATTGGCTTGGAGGAGAAGCAGGAAGACAATAGCGAATGTTGATTTGCTATTGTCACAAGTGGGTGGGCTCAGGGCGCAGTGCTCTGTGCCCCGAGCCAACCCTTTTTGAAGCCAATTAGAGCCTTCGGCTCTAATCATGTACTTCACAAAAAACACCATAGAATTCTATGCGTCCGGCACCCTGCATGGAGATTAGGGGCCGGGCGCATAGAGATTAGGGGGGTGGCGCCCCGCGTCCCTTATGGACGGGCTGCCGCTGGCAGGAAGTAAGGGGGAATCTCCTCTATAGGATCATAGACAGACATAAAAATTTGGCAGCAATGTCAACTCTTCCCAGCTCTATCCACAACTAAAGAAAAACATTTGGCTGCAGTTAGGCAACCTTTTTATTATTCTTTTTAGTGCAATGAGTAAAACTTAAAAAAATGTGTTATTTGTGAGCTGGTAATGTAAGCAGCACATAATTTACGTACAATTCAGGAACAGAAAGCCAAGCTGGAAAAAATACTTTCTGTCATTTTCAGATCATTTAAATATTTGCATTCTGTGTAATCTTTCAACACCCCTTGATGCCAGTTGGGCAGAGTTTAAAGAGAAATCTTAGAATCAGACCTTTGGCTTAGAAGGCATGGTTCCATTTTCAGCCCAGCAGTGTGTTTTCTGGAGACTGGAGGCTTTGAGTGTCATATTGCACCTGCTGGTAATCTGCAGTCAAATGTAAGAAAAATCACAGCTTGGCACATTGCTGCATACCACAGCAGCTGTACTGGGTAGAATGTTCAGCCCAGTGGCATCACATTGCATTACAATGAATGAATGAGTGCAAATGGGACATGTTTGAGCTGTCTGTAGTATATAGCTGCCATCCAAAACAATAGCAAAATATTTTATCCAGATAAATTTGATGATTATGTAATTTGAAGTATATCTTCAATGAGGACACATATTGGACACTTCCAAATTGTAAAATTATTTATCAGAAAAAACAATAACTTTGATTATTTAAGTTAGAACCTCCTTATAACCCTGTTGGCATTTCTGCGTACAGTAGAAGAAACAACTTTAGTAGTCTAAACCAGCCTTTTTCAGCCAGGGTGCCCAGGCACCCTGAGGTGTCTTGAGGTTTCTTCAGGGGTGCCTTGGCAAAATGCCTAAAAGTTACCTTGGCATAGAGATTATACTGTCTGGTGGACTGTGTCTAAACCTACCTTCTATGTGTTCATTTATGCTCAAACCACCATTTATTCTAAGCCGTACCAATACATTTAGTTAATTTATCACTAAATGGTCTTGTGCCTATTTCCTGGTGCTAATTCATAGCCAAGTTAAAGTTATATATACTCATGTTCTTATGAGTGCTTGCAGTAACTTTCATTCAACCAGGCGTGTCAGATGGCTGAGGGTGTTCTTGGAGTCAAGGCAAAACAGAGAACCCAAATTACCAAGCTGCTCCTGCAGGGTGCCCTGCTCATCAATGCCCGGTCCAGGCAGAGACTGCGGTTAGATGAAACATCTAACATTAAGGCAGTTCCCCGACTTAGAGGTGAGCCTTCACTATGTGCAGTAATTAAAGTGCAGAGTTCCTCTTAAAAATGTCTTGTCCCATGTCACTTCACACTGAACCTTGATAGATGTTGCATTAGGAGACAAGTGCTGAGCCTGTGCCCACTTCACCAGTCCAGAGTACCTCTGTTACCTCACTCCCAGTAACAGAACAGGGTCCTGCCGTGCACCTAGCATGAACCTCATGCGTGCACTTCTTCCTTCCTTTACCTATGTGACCAGGCCATAGAACTCCGTAATGCGGGTTTGGACCTGGTTGCTATTACCGACCACTAGGTGGGGAGCCCAATAATGACTCCCTTGCTACCAGGGGACCTTTAACCTATACCAAGTACCATGCGTAATGACTGGTTGTTTGGTGTCTCAAACTTGTTACTCTTAGCAACTACACTCCTCTTCCTTTGTATTGCTGAGTTAACCCTTTATAGTGGTGTTACTTCATGCCCCATTGTGCTTTACAGACCCTGGTTCTTCAGATACGCCAGAACCAACATGCATCCCTATGAATTAATTCAGATAAGGCTCAGAATAATTAATGTAACTTTACTGAACAAGTTGCATCATAACAGTTCAATATGAACAACATCCTTCTCCCTAAACTAACTACAAAAGTGTGGCATCCCAGGCATACTTCAATGAGGTGTGAGTCCATCTTGGCATTCTCCATGGCTTGGATATTCTCTGAAAATCCTGGTGCCTTAAGCAGACTGCACAAAGCAGAAGCCCCAGTACCATGAACCGTGAGTGGGAATCCAACCCACCAAGCAACAACGACTCTTGGACCTAAGCCGTCCCCCTTTTTATAGCACAGGGGGGTTGGTTGGGACCAAAAAGCCCAGGAACTGAGACTTACAGACTTAACCCCTTCCCCCGGCCTGGGCTAGCTGCTAACACACTAAAACCAACATATTTACAACCTACCTACACATGTGTAGACTCTGACTCTTTTTAACTGTACCCCATTAAACCATGCCCAGTACTAATGCCTATGTAGCTATGGCCATATCCCATCACAGTTCATGCAATTTCCTGCATTATTCCTTATCTCTTAGCGCCATAAACAGCTTTTTCTCTTTATGAAATTCTATGGTTAGGAGTTATTATTGGAAACAATCACACCAGTGCTGGGGGTTATTATTGCAGTCACTGACACCAATGCCGTGGGTTAATATTACAGTCATTGACAATAATGCTGGGAGTTATTATTGCAATCACTGATAATACCAATCCTGGGGGTTATTACTGTAGTCACTGACACTAATGCTGTGGGTTATTATTGCAGTCACTGACACTAATGCTGGGGGTTATTATTGCAGTAATTAACATCAATACTGGGGGTTATTATTGCAAAATATAGTTTATATTACCACTGTGTATTTACTAAATATTCATTTTCTTGATTGAAAATGGAAAGTAAACATTTTGTTTTATTTATGTAGCTCTCTTAATTTCTTACAAATATTTTTGGCACACTACGCTCAAAAAGTTACCTACCCCTGCAATATGGTATCACCCACAAATACCCTTTAACTTATATCAATTAGAAATAAGACATTGTTAACAGCTCTCTAGACTACATGGAGTGTATAATTATGTGTCAGTTTATAACAAAAATTTCTTAAATCTGAAAGGCTCTTACACAGATCCACAGCAATAGGTGTTGGCGAGGAGGGAGGATCTCATTTCATTGGCTGTCTGCCTAAAGATAACCACAAACAATACAAACTGATTGTGCAATTTTGGTTGGAGCTTCCGACAACTGTGTAGCGCAAAGACCTGCCTGATTGAATGCAAATTGATTGGATATATTAAGGTCTTCATATAACATATATTTTGTAAATCTAAATCTTAATTGTACAAAGATTGCATGGGCAGATTGAAACATGTATGGTGACCCTAAAAGTGAACTGAGAAGGGGGGCGTGGCTGCAACCAAGATGGCCAGACGTGCTTAGAGAAAGCTCCGTCAACCACCTCCAGAATCCGTTAACATCCTGCTGAATACCTGCGAATACAGCTCCACAACCTACTCTATTTGGCTCTTTGAGTGCCCGGGGGTCGAAATGAGCAAGGGTGGCTCTACACCAGCCGTGGATCAGCTTAAAGAATTTGCTCGACTGGACAGGCAAGATGGTGACATAAGCCCACCGCACACGAGACACCTAAGCCTAAGAGCACTGCTGAGAGGGCGGGGAAGGTGACCCTGGAGCAGGTCCACAAGCAACTGCTCCACGCCATTGCGACAGGTAACACTTCACTCACAGGCAAGATGGATGAACTCAAGGTGGATATAGGCCTCCTCAGACACGATATGCAGAAAGTGCAGGAGCGGGTGTCTGAGGCTGAGTGGAGGATCTCCTCCTTGGAGGATGACTTTGCCCCTGTTCCCCCTAGACTGTCAGCTGCCGAAAAACAGATCTCCTTCTGGTGTCAGAAGGCAGATGATCTTGAAAATAGGTTGCGCAGGAACAACCTGAGGATAATAGGTCTGCCAGAGAGGGCTGAGGGCCAGAATCCGGGGGAGTTTGTAGAAAACTGGCTACAATCCACCTTCCCAGATGCCGCCTTTTCTCGGGCCTTTGAGGTGGAACGCGCTCATCGCGTGCCGGCACAGTCCCCACTCCCTGGCGCGCCACCGTGGCCATCACTAGCCAGAATGTTGAACTGTAAGGACCAGGACCTGGTGCTCAGAAAGGCGAGGCAAAAGGGGCAGATTCAAATTGAAAGTTCTGTGGTGTCTATCTTCCCTGATTTCTTGGTGGACATACAAAAGCAGAGGGCTACCTTTACACATGTGAAGCGTAAGATGAAAGAGGCAGGATTTGTCTATTCTATGGTGTACCCGGCAAGGCTACAAGTGGTGGATGGAGGTAGAGTGCACTTTTTTCATACTCCCGAAGCTGCCCAGAACTGGCTGATGACAAAGGATAAGCCTCTTGGCAATGGGTAGTGAGTGAGGAGTGCCTGTTCAAGATTGTGCCCTGCTGGAAGTACTATTATGCCCAGCAGAGACAGTTGGAATTTCACAGTTCTTACCTTTTTGTTTTTGCATTAACCTGTTCCCAGGAGTTGAGTGCCTCATGTTGATTTAATTTTGACTGACAAACTTCTTTTTATGCTGACATATGGAGTTGCTGCTAGGTTCTGTATGCACAGGATATGGAATAGGAGATTTCTGGTTATGTGTTCCTTAACCGGGCTACTGACTATAATACACATGAGGACATAACTAAACAGTAATATGGTTCAACAAAGAAGATCCTTAACTGTTAAAGGTGGCCGTGCAGAGGTGGATGGTTGACTGTGACTTCCCCTATCTACCTAATCGGCTGATAGATATTCGGGCTGCAATGACCAGAACTGTATGCATGACTCAGCAGGGCTCTGCCCTTCTGAGTGGGGGAGGGTGGCTAAATCTGGAACTGCCGAGTGTTGCCCAACACATAGTACACTAGGCACTCCCTGCAAAATTTATGTATTCAACTCTCCTTTATTTTGAGAATAAGGCACTATGTATTGTTTAGCTGTGAGCGGGAGCTGGAGAGGCGGCGAAGCGTACGAATTGCCCGCGCATAGTCGATTGCTGTGAGGGGGGAATGTCCCATTATTAATGCTTTTAATAATTCTGAGTATGCTATTTTTGTTTCTAATATTTGTTGTATATAGTTTTCCACCATCCCGTGGATGGGGATTGGTGAACCACGTTGGTTTACAATTTCTTGTTTTCTGTCAGTGTGTTGGCAAAAGTATCTGGGAAGAGTGGCACAAGATTGTATGGGTTTGGATATTGCTACATTGCCTATATTTACCAGGTGATGAGGGAGTGTAGAGCCTTGACCTGAAATGTGCGGGGTATGGGGGCTCCTCTTAAGAGGCTGCAGGTATTTACTGCAATTCAGAAAGCAAATGCTCACACTATATGTCTGCAAGAGATGCACATGACTTTAGAATATGCTGATCGCCTTAAAAGGCCCCGGGTGCAGTGGTCAGGCCACTCCTTTCATACTTCTAGCTCTAGGGGGGTTTCGGTGCTGGTTCACAGAGCGGTCCCCTGGGAATGCATTAGATTAAAGGTGGATCCTCTGGGAAAATACGTTTTCATTAGAGCTCAGATGTATGCTTTACCATTTGTAATTTTGGGTATCTATAACTAGCCCCCAGCCGCATTGACTGTTATCAAGGAGGCGATGGTGTTTGCAGCCTTGCATCCAGAGGCCTTTGTTCTTTGCCTGGGGGATTTTAACCTGGTGATTGACCCTGTGGCAGATAGACATGGGGAGCCGGCCGATGCCCATCCTTTGTCTGTGACAACATTTGGGGCCCTCATTCAGGAGTTTGGCTGGAGGGACCTCTGGAGGCTGCTGCATCCTGGGGAGGGAGCTTTCTCCTGGGCTGCCCTGGGTAGGGGGGGCGCTGTCCAGGATTGACCTAGCCCAGGGGAATGATAGGCTGCTGCCCAAAGTGTTTGCGGCGGAATATCTCCCTAGGGAGGTCTCTGATCATTCTCCGCTTCTGATATCTTTAGATATGGGGGTGGAGGGGATTCACAGGCCGTGGCGAGTGCAGCCCTTTTGGCTTAACCAGATAGGAACAAATGATAGAATACCGGATCAGCTGAGGGCATTTTTGGAGGCGCACGGGGAAGACAGGAGTCCGCTATTTTGGGACACCCTTAAGTCTTTTCTGAGGGGTGCTCTGAAATCTACAATTTCATACATTAAGAAAGCCTCCCGTAGAGAGGAGGAGGAATTGGCATATAGACTCCGCAAGGCGGAGGAGACATATTTGGCTTCCCCTGGCGACTCCAATAAAATACACTGGGAGCTAGCCTCCCGACTATATTCTGAGCACATGATTGCTGGTGCTAAAAGGAAATCCTTCTTCACTCAACAGAAGTACTTTGAGTATGGTAATCAATCCAGCCACCTCTTGGCACACATGGCCAGGCAGCAACAGGCGAACTAGTAACTAAGATAATTAGGGCGGACGGCACTGGGGCAACCTCAGCAAGGCATATCCTGACCTTCTTCCACAAATTCTATCTCCAGATGTATGCAACCACACTGACTCGCACTGGGGATGAAATTGATAGCTATCTGTCAGATATACAATTTCCCAAACTCACTCAGGAGCAGGTAGTGGCATTAGACACTGAGATCACAGAGGAGGATTTTAGGGAGGTGGGGCTTCTCTGAAGGCTGGGAAAGCCCCTGGTCCGGATGGTCTCCCTTTGGAGGTCTATAGCAGGTATCTAGATGTTCTGGCCCCGGTGCTTGTACAGACCTACGCCAGGGCTTATCGAGATGGGGAATTGCCACCTTCGCTATATGAGGCCACGGTAGTTCCAAAACCTGATAAGGATTTAACTGATTGTTCATCTTTTCGCCCTATCTCGCTTTTGAATATTGATTACAAAATACTTGCCAAGATCCTTGCCAAAGCGACTTAATGAAGCTATACTTACCATCATTCACTCGGATCAAACCGGCTTCATGCTGGGGAAATCCACATCCATTTATATACGTAGAATACGTATAACGCAATTAATAGTTCAACTCAGGGAATACCTGCCAAACACTAGCGTCCTAGCATCCCTAGACACAGCAAAGGCATTTGACTCTGTCGAGTGGCCTTTCCTGCAAGCTGCTCATCGCTCCTTTGGCTTTGGAGACAAGTTTCGTTTGTGGATCTCGATTCTCTATGCATGCCCTATTTCGCAATTTCTGGTCAATGGACTGTTGTTGTCCAAATCCGTTCCCTTGCACAAAGGAACCCGGCAGGGATGTCCTTTGTCCCCGCTTTTATTTGCGGTAGCCATTGAGGCGCTAGCCCTGAAATTTCGCCAATCATCTTTAGTGAGGGGCATAACTCTGGGCAATAGGATGGATGTGATTGGACTATATGCAGATGATCTTATTCTGTATTTGTGTATTTGCAAGATGCTTCGCAGTCTTTACTTGCCGCAATGCAAATTATTGACACTTTTGGAGAATTTTCCGGCCTCAAAATTAATTGGCAGAAATCAGCTTTGATGCCGCTGCTTCCTTTGGCCTATGCTGATAGTGGTGTGGTCTCCCTGCTTAGAATTGTGACCGCCTTCAAGTATTTAGGAATTCATATTACGCTAGCTACCTCATAAGTGCTGAAATACAATATGAATCCCTTGATGACATTGATCAAAAGTAAATTAGCTACATGGGCCAGACTTCCTCTGTCAGTGGCTGGCCGGATCAATTTGGTCAAGATGGTCCTTCTACCAAAATGTTTATATGTCGCCTCCCATATGCCCATCTCCATGCCTAAGTCTTATTTCAAATCACTGGATGCAAACTAGGTATGTTTATTTGGGCACAGTCTAGGAGAAAACTTAAATACTCTGTGCTTCAGCGCCCCAAAACTGACACGGGTATGGCCCTTCCCAACCTATATTACTATTATATAGCAGGGCAACTGTGGCACTTGACTGCCTGGTTGGAACTGGTTACGGCGGAGGTGGTGGAATCCCACTTGACTCCCGTTTTTGGGGTGGAGGACTTATTGACAGCATTAGAAGCCACTAGGGCATCTTTTACCCAGGCAAAAAATACCGTTGTTAACACTGGCGAGAGCAGTATGGAGAGAATTGAAAGGTATCACAAGCTTTGCAGATACTGAGGCGTCTCTTAAACTGTGGCGTAACCCTATGTTTGCACATCTGATGCATCTGGAAGATAGCTCTTTCTGGGAGCAGAGAGGGTGTGTGTAGTTTAGCTGATATATATGTTGACTCTACCCTCATATCCTTTGAAGATCTGCAACGGAGTTATAGTTTACAGCGCACAAGCTTCTACAGATATCTCCAGCTGCGGCATGCTTTGCATGCCCAGTTTGGTCACACTGCCCAGAACTACTCTAAGTACCCAATAATTGGAATTCTGAGATCACAGGGGCCGGGGGTCTTATCTCTGCACTGTATACCCACTTATTTATGTCCACTGTGGGTGAAACACCGCTCTCAGCACAACAGCAATGGCAACGAATAATTCCTGACATTACGGATGAGGATTGGGATGAGGTCTGCTCATCTCATTTGTGGGTATTGCCCGCTGTCAATAATAGGCTGACACAACTATACATGCTACACCAGACATACCTTACACCTGAGAGGTTGCACGCAATGCATCGTATTCCCATGGCTGAGTGTATGAGGTGCACTAATTTTCATGCGGATTTTGTACATTTGCTGTGGGAATACCCTGTAGTAGCCCAAATCTGGAAGCAGGTGACGGATATTCTTTCCTCAATGTTGTCTATCCCGGTCCCCTGTGAACCTAGGATGTGTCTGCTGGGTATAATGGATGAGGAACAATGGCAGCGATACCACAGAATTTTGCTACATGGGACTCTTTTTATGGTCAGGAAAACACTGGCCTTAATATGGATTCAGCCCAGACCCCCATCCGTTCACAGATGGTTACAATTAGTGAATCAGATTTTACCGTTTGAAAAGCTAATGTATGAAAATCGAGGGCGTCCCCACAAATTGAATAAAATCTGGGATGTATGGAACGCTTCTGAGATCACGGTGCAGGGGAGGAGTGATTAAGAGATGTCTATCCTTCTTGATGTATAATGGACTGGAAACTTATTGCGGTTCTAATATGGGTATAGGTAGCCATGAGTTGTCCTTGACAAATGTTGGTGTGAAGAGTGCCTTCATTATATGTGACTGTTTGATGTCCCAAATTGTACATGTGCAAGATTTGTCACTGTTGTCTTGATTGCTCGCCAATACAATTGTTTATTGTATGATGTTTTATATATTCGTCAATAAAAAGTATTTAAAAAAAAAAAAAGTGAACTGAGAGAGAACAACTGAGAATTATGTTCAGTAACTGATATTGAATGCTCCAGCCATGCATCAGTTATCATTGATCAGAGCTGAATACAAAAAGCCAAGTCTTAGACATCTCCGCCGGACTCTCTGATCTCTGACTCGCAACTGACTTCCACTGGACAAGCTGTGCATACCACTTCTTAGGCATCTTGCACACTGCTATCTAAAAACACAATATTTTTAGGTTTACAGGCTTTTTTTTTTTTTTTTTACTGATGAAAATGCAGGCCATTGTTTTCAATGTGCCTATACACACATGCCTGTAAACAAGCGCTGCAAATAGAATAGTACAAAAAAAAAGTCTGTATTGCCTGTCAGTATTTGTATGCGCATACATGCAAATATGCACATACACCACAACCCCTTGATTAAAATAAAGCTAGGAGAATTTTACATGTGTGTACATATTTGCACAATATGAGCAAATGCTATAACCAGCCATCTTTGCATTTTATTCTGCCAGCAACGTCTGATGTTCATACATCAGTACAGTGTGCAAGTACCCTTATAAGCTGGGCTGAAGACCTCAGCACCAAGCAACAAAATGGAGGCGACAACTAGCTGAGAAAAACATACAACACAGAGTAAACAAAAAACCCTCAAACAATAAATGTTTAACCGTTTCCCTCCCAGCCTATTGTCAAATGACAGGTATGTGGGACATTAATCGTTCCGGCTGGACAGCTAATCACAACAATACACACTGAATGAATCAGTAAAAATGGTTGCTTATACCAGTGAAATTCACTGGTATAAGCAATCATTATGTGTAAAAATAAAAAAATCCTGATCAGTTCCCCATAGTAATAAAACTGTTACTATGGTAACACTGTATTGCTCTGTTCACGGTGTTTTTTAAAAAAAAAAATCTTTAAAAAAAATGTAATAAAAAAGAAAAAATATAACACAGCCCAACCCTGAACCTGCAATACTCCATGTTAGTATTGAGAAATCCCTCCCAAATTTTAGACCTGTTATTTCTCATGTGCTATTAGCCTCTCGCATACTAGTGCTCCAAAATTGGAAGGGTAAAAAGTCTATTAACATATCGGAGGTAAAGACATTAGTTCAACGAAACTACACCTTTGAACGCCTACTAGCTATCAATTCCCTGTCATGCTTATCCTTTGAGACTGGAAAAATTGGACTGAATACTGTGCAAGTCCTCAACCCTAAAGACTTGTTCTTCTGATACTGATCATATATACTATCCTATGTATAATAACAGGCATGCATTCACAACTGTGTGTTCCTGTTACTTGTTTTCTTGTTCTGTCAATCTTTGAAAACAATATTTCTATATCTATAGTTTGAAAAAAAAGAAAAACATTTTTCGAAAAAATTGAAAATAATTATTACATTTTTTTATTTTACATACTGTGACCAGTCAGTGTCCCTGGTTATATGGTGACGCTGTACTGCATGGTTGACAGTATGTAAAGAAACATTTGTGGGGGGAAAAAAAATGTAATTTCTTTATATTACAAAAAATTGTGACAAATAATGACAACTTCTAAAAACGTGCCATGCCTCTTACTAAATACCTTGGACTGTCTACTTTCCAAAAAGGGGTCATTTTGGGGGATATCTGTACTGTTCTGACAGTTATGGTCCTCAAGAAATGAGATAGTCCGTCAGTACATCAGGATTGATCAATTTTCAGATATATACCATAGTTTGTGAATTCTATAACTTTCCAACAGACTAAATAATAAACACTGATTTGAGTCACCAAAGAAATGTAGCAGAATACAGTTTGGCCTAAATTTATGAAGAAAGATTATATATTTGCAATATTTTATTACAGAAACAAAGAAAAACGCTTTTTAAAAAAATTTTTTTTTCATTTATTTAGAAAAAAAACCACACACACAGTGGTTATTAAATACCACCAAAAGAAAGCTCTATTTGTGTGAAAAAAAAATGATAAAAATTTCATATGGGTACAGTCTTGCATGACCGCGGAAATGTCATTCAAAGTGCAACAGTGCTGAAAGCTGAAAATTCACCTGGGAAGGAAGGGGGTGAAAGTGCTCTGTATTTAAGTGGTTAAACTTAACTAATATATAGCAAAATGAATAGTATGAATATGAGTAAAACAATAATAACAAAAAATGAAAAAACATACATAAATATTCCTATTACAATACACCAGATACAGAATTCATAAGCAGGGTATGATCCCATTTGTTTACCAGATATGCAGAAAAGCAAGCAGTAAGAAATAAATCTAGACAATAATGAATTGGTATGTAAAGCATTTAAGCAGAACACATGCATAAGCACTGTGATGTAAACATATTGTAGTAAAGCAGATGTTAGGAATCAGGCATTTGCAGAGGTTCAATGCATGGTCATTATGGTTTATATACCGCTTGTCAACAAATATTTCTTCTCTTGGGATCAAAGCAGGAACTGGGCAAGGAGGCAGGAGTCATTTATAACATACATCAAATGGACCTACACTTACAATTACCTTAAAGCTATGATTGCACTCCTGCTGCAATGGATCATTAAAGAGTAACTCCATATTTGCTGAGAAAAACAAAAAAAAAATCCCAACTGAGCGATCCGTGTACATTGCAGGGATTTTTAACAGGCTTTACTCAGTGCTACCTTTTTGTGCCCTGAAAAAAGTTGCTTCTTCCACTGTGTTCTTTGGATACTCATTCTGAATGGGAGACACTGGCTTGTTATAATCATCTGGTGCACTCTCTGTATTTTAATGAGAAAGCTGCAGTGTCTGCATCCCTTTGGAAGTATTTAACCCTTGGGGAGTATCTCACCAAAACTGAAATTTCTATTGCAGGAGGTCCCTAAAATATAATGTATACTCATGGGGGGGTAAAACCCTGCAGTTGAGCCACGCTTTCACCATCCTTCAACTGTTACCTCCTTTAGCTGCAGGTGTACACACACCACAGCAGTGATGTTTTGCTTCGTGGCCGCAGTACGAAACATACCCCTGGCCACTTTCAAGTGAATGGAGCAACGATGGTGACCAATCAGCTTCTACCTTTCATTTTCAAAGCTTAAAGTTGAACCTGAATTTGAAAAAAAAAATTGCAAACAAGCAGGCTCTTTATCGCAGAAGAGACATGCCATAAAATACACTTACCTACCTGTTCGCAATCTGCTGTAAAATGTACATTGAGCTGCAAATTTGCACTGCCTGGAAAGACAGCATCCCTGCATATGTGTGGAAGTGATGTCATCCAGTGCTGGCCAATTAAGATGGCTTAAGACAGGCACCCCAGGAGAAGCTGGAGCGAGGATGCTGGCAAAGACAATGCTGTGTTGAGACCTGCATCTTTCTGCACTTAGAAAACACAGGTCTCCTAAAGTCTCCATCTATCTCTGCGTAAACAGTGCGTGTTGTAAAAATGTAAGGAACCGCTCGTCGTTGCCCGTACAGAACAGACTCCAGTTGGGTTGCCTAAAACACTTTCTGAGCTTTTGTATAGGCTCTATATATTAGACCAAAAAGAGGAACAACTGAGGAGAAAATACAGTATGAATGGAGGAATTTGGCTGCAAAATAGGGACAATCACTCCAAATGAAGGATATTATGGAGCACTGTGCATTCCTTACTGAGATTATCGGGCAAATGATTGACTGTACAATCTGGCATCATACAAGAACATTTTTCCTGCATATCTGATCATGCTCGATTGAATCATATCATGTAGCACCCCCATAGTGATAGGCGCTTTTGTAGTGAGTTTTTTTTGCTAGGAGAGGCAAAATTTAGTCAGGCCGGATAATAGGTGCAGGTCTGAATGTTTTGATCTGGGCGGGGGAGTGGCCCAGGAAGAACTGGAGATTGCAGGAAGGAACACCCCTTGGATACTCCTCTCCTTTGTTTCTAGAAGGCTCTGGAAAAAGGGGATGGATGAGGAGGTGTCACTTTCTGAAGTATGTTAAGGAGCCCTGACCAATCCCCATTCTGGATTGGCAGGGGGCAGGTCTCCTTAAATACTGTGATCTGCCCAGCTGGGGGAGGAAAGTGTCGGGTGGAAGAGAGGAGAATGTAGCAGAGATGCTGTGGAGGCCTCACCCGGGAGGCAGCCCCCCAGTCTGGGGGGGGCAACCTTGAGGCCTGGAGGCTCGGGTGCAGTCAGGAGAGGAGTCGTCGTCCTGGAGTAGCACAAGGGAGCAGCAGAGAGGCTACATTAAAGGCTCTTTAAAGGATCCACTGGTGTCTGTGAGTGGCAGCCCCTGGGAGTTGGATGAGAAGGCTGGAGCAGGCTGGGAGAAGACAGTGGACAGTCTGTAGAGGTTGGAGAAGCCAGTCAGGGGAAGGAGTGTCACTGGACAGTGAGGGCCTGGATGGGCTGGGAGTAGTAGTTCATCCAGTGCCCAGCTAGCACCAATGTACTTAGCTACACAATTGAGGGCCCGTGGTTTCACAACTGAGAACCCGTGGCCCTTACCCACAACGGGTGGTCCGAAGGTCCTGCTAGCAGTAGAGCAGGCTTCACCATGTGCGCTAGCTGTGGTGGAAGAGGAAGTGTCATGGAGGTCTGATAAATTGCCTTGCAGGCCTGGAACAGCAAGTGTATGTGCAGGAGAGAGGAAGGCGAAGAGTAACGGTCAGCAAGTGTATGTGCTGGAGGAAGAAGGAGTGTATATACGGTCAGTGTATATAGAAGGTCCCGTGATTTGATCCTCGGGCATCCCACAGTCATCCCTATCCCTATCCAAGTTTATCCCCTAAATAAAACAACGAAACAAAGTACCGGCCTGTTCAGTTACTCCGGGTGTGTGGAAAATGTGGAAAAAGCCACTCCCAAGGGAGCGCATGGCTACAATCAGATGAACTGTCATGATCGGCTCTGGAAAATTCTTTACTAATGATCCGAGTGATTCAAAAGCGGTATTTTCCGTATGATTTTCTGATCGTGTGTATAAGTATAATCTGATCAAGGCTTAAGTATACATGGTGTTATTGCTCTCCGATGGTTCAGAAGTGAAATGATAAAATACAAACACTGGTTCTGCCCATGGAGTGACTACCTTTAAATTTAGTATCTACAGGTCCACTTTAAAATTGTTATTGGCAACAACATATAGTAAATGTTAATGAATTCAATGTCGAAAAAGGCAAACAACTTCACCTTAGTGTGGCATTTACTGCCTAGCATAATAGGATTACCGCTGACTTCTGACTTACATTTTAAAGGTTAAAATATTCATTTTCACAGCTTTCCACTATGTTACAACCACTTTATCAAATGAAATACAACAGGAAAATCACACAATGTCCATGTAATTTATATCCTATTTAGCATTATTTGAGCATTTATATTTTAGTTTTAGACTAAAAAGTGATTGTATACAATGGGTGTCAGAAATTATACCTGAGGCTGGCCATACACTGAGCAATATTGGACCGGTTCGGCATCGACTGGCTGAATTTTGATTACTGCATGGCCGTCCCTACTTTACAGAAGTTGTTCATTTGATTGCCTTCTGTCTAAGGGATGTTTTGAAAAATTTTTCTCGATCAGCGGCTGCAGCCAATTGGCTGTTAAAAGACTTTGCAATGGGAAAAAATATACTACAGTTATAATGTGCCATTCTAAACAGGAAGCAGAGCCTACATTAAAAAAATTCCGAATGTTGCTGCAACCCCATGTACATACTGTATGTGATCAGCCCATCCCGGCATGCCATGATTTCTAGGTGTAATCCTGTACTCTGAACTATCCTTTGGCCTCATGTCTAATCACTGTCCAAATCTTGCCGCCTCAACCCCTGTCACATCTCCAAAATATGCTCCTTTCTAACCAATGACACCACAAAGCTTCTAATTCTGTGTCTGCTACTCCTCTCTGTCAATTCCTCCACTGGCATCTGCTCTACCAACGAATTAAATTCAAAATGCTAACAACTTACAAAGCCATCCACAACTTAACCCCTAGCTACATCACTAACCTAGTCTCAAAATACCAACCTAATCGGTCTCTTCATTCCTCCCAATACCTCCAGCTCCCGCGTCACTTCCTCCCATGCTTGCCTCTAGGACTTTTCCAGATCCTCTCCCATCCTATGGAACTCCTTACCCCAATCTGTTTGATTATCTCCTACTCTGTTTGCTTTTGGACGATCCCTGAAAACCCTTCTCTTCAGACAAGCCTATCCTGCCCACATCTAACAACTGTACTTTTATTTTTTACTATCAGCTCATCCCCCACAGCTATTACCTTTTGTATCACTGGACCCTCCCTCCTAGATTGTAAGCTCTACCGTATTGAATTGTATTGTAACTGTACTATCTGGCCTCATGTTGTAAAGCGTTGCACAAACTGTTGGCACTATCTAAATCCTGTATAATAATTATAATAATTAAACATAGAAAAAAGCTTTTTAAACATTAATGAACACCAATATGATTGATTATCTATATTAAGCAAATCTCATATCTTGATATTTTCAGTTCTAGTGCTTGATGGGACAGACGTGTCCCTCTCAAATAGCAAACTCTTAGTTATACTGAACTCAGATAACAGCACTAGGGATGTTCCCGATGTTCAAGTCGAACGTAAGTTTGACTCAAACATTGGGCATTCGCACTCGCTAGAACATTATGGGGTGTTCGTGGCAAGTTTGAGTGCCCCATAATGCAGTGCGAGACTGAGGGGAATGACACCCACTGATTGGCCAAAGCATGCACATGACCTGCATGCTTTGGCCAATCACAGCGCGCTCTGCTGTGGGAGCCATGATTGGCCAAAGGCAGGGTGCCTTTGGCGAATCAAGGCTCAGGGGGGGCTCAGTCCACGGCCCACACTATATAAGGCCACCTGAACAGTGGCCGTATGTAGTGTGTGAAAGTGGAGCTAGCAACTAGTTTAGCTAGGTTAGGTAGTGGCATGTAGGCAGTGAAGTATATAGATATAGTGTAGCTAGCCTATATACGGTCAGTGCAGGCCGTGTAGTATACAGATCTAGTGTAGTATATATACAGTCATCAGTGTAAGAAGATATATATACAGTATAGTATATAAATATATATATATATATATATATATATATATAAATATAGTCTACGCTGCATTCAGTGTAGATTATATATACAGCTCATTCAGTGTACAGTATATAGAGTCAGTGCAGGCAGTGTAAGAATATATATATATATATATATATATATATATGCAGTATAGTATATACTGTCAGGTCCATAAATATTGGGACATCGACACAATTCTAATCTTTTTGGCTCTATGCACCACCACAATGGATTTGAAATGAAACGAACAAGATGTGCAGACTTTCAGCTTTAATTTGAGGGTATTTACATCCAAATCAGGTGAACGGTGTAGGAATTACAACAGTTTTTTTCTAATCT
>BLSH010243217.1:601674-615048 GCA_018402905.1 Glandirana rugosa
GAAAGGTACAGTAGAACCTCAACGGACAATAGCTGGAACCATTCACTGACTATTGAAAACAAATATAAATACCTATGTGGTAGTGCTGCTCAATAACCTCTTAATTGAATGCACATATATCTATATATAACTAAAAAATAACAAACTTCATATTAAAGTGCAAGTGCCACTGTGCAAAATAATGAAAAATATAAAGTGCAAATAATGAAAAAAGTCCAAGGTTGTATTATAGAAGAAAATCTTTTTAGAAGCAGTACTCTATGCAGTCTTTAATTGTGAGCCGTGCTTCACAAACACACAATATGACTCCACTCCGTGACTTGTGCCCCCTTCACCGAGTGCAATGCATGCTTACCTCCAACATAGACCCCAGGGGGTCAAATGAGCTAAGCAGATATTAGCTGATAATCTGGTTCCTTTAGAATTTGTACAATTCCCCTTTAAGGATGGCTCCACATTAGTCACAGGCAACTCCAAGATGACATGGAAAGACAAAAGTGCTTTCAATAGGGCAGTACCTAGGTGTAAGTCTGAACAAACCTCACCACCCCAGCTTCATACAATGCACTCACATGTATTGATTTAAAATAAGGCATTTAAAAAATCCAGCTGATCTCATGTATTGCACCAATAATCCCACCCCCAGGCTCCACCGCTACGTGTTACGCCACCTTCCTCATGGCTTCATCTGGAGTGCTATACCAGTCTCTTTCTGCCTGATAAGGGCAAAGTATTACTTCTTGCTTTTGTATGGGTTGCATCATATTACAGCGTATTTTGTTAGTGGGTGATTGCTATTTAGGTTTGTTCAGTTTTGTCTCTTTATTTGGATACAAATATCTCAATGTCTCAATATTCCTCCTTGCCTTAATCTATCATCTGTCCCTCAGTTAGGAAATCTGTTCACTTAACAAAGTGAATATTTATTTTTTAAATTAATTTTTTCCTTATCTAAGTATATAAGGTGAAGCTGTGTCCTCTTATAAAGTTCAATAATTAAACCTGTCTTTTTTTAATTCCCTTGCATGTGATTTAGTATTCAAAGTTAACACAGCTTCACCTCATTTACAAGGTTTAGTTAACATTCACGTTGCTAACTGAACAGGGTTTAGTCCTTTAGTAAATCAACTCCATTATGTCTGCAATTAAGAGCAATGGCAGCGTCATGCACCAGAACCCCTAGCTGGCTCAGTACTTACTTGCTTTCAAGTAAACTGTGTCCCTTTGGCACAAATATTTTTATGCAATTAATTTTACAATAAAAAGTTAAGCAGCTTCTACAACGAAAAAAGTATTTACAAAATGGAAAATGTTAATTTAATTAGAAGCACAATGAGAACAGGACTAAGGCAGACTCAGCAGTAAACATACTGTAGCGAAGTGACATTTCAAGCAGTATGTGGGTTCATGTAATTCAGTCCCCTGTGCCTGAGTATATTTCGTTTGCTAGCAATCCAAACAACTAGTGCCTCCACATGATATTAAACAAGACTGTGTAACTGGAGATAAAATTAGGTACTTCTGAAGCTCAGAGCTTAATATACTCCTGGGGACTCTATGGTAGTTACTGTGGAGATGCCTAGCTGTACTCTTTTTACAATACTTCCTATGCTGAAAAATATAAAACTGATAATGAACAATGCAGCAATAGTTGGACATTGTTTAAACAGACCCTTACTTTGCATTTCATGACATGACCTGATGAATGCATACATAACAACTAACACTTGTTAGTGATGGGAGGAGGATCCAGATGTAGAGCTAGCCAGCATGGAATAAGTTTCAGCGAGTAATATTGGGGGCATTAGCTGTAGGGAGACTAGATTATCAAAACCCAAGGTATGTAGGTTGGCAAATCCAAATTGCAGTTTCATTACAAACAGTTATATGGTATGTGACCAGACAAAATTACGAGGCTTGTATACCAATGCTAAAAGTCTGGCTAATAAGATGGGAGAACTGGAGCTGCTAATGTACGAGGAGGATCTTGATTTTGTAGGAATTTCAGAGACTTGGTTTGACAGTCTCACGATTGGCTGGCAACCATTCAGGGGTATTCCCTATATCGCAGAGATAGGGAGGGTAAAAAAGAGGGAGGGGTATACCTGTATATCAGAAATTATGTGCAAGTGAATGTGAGGGATGATATCACTAATGGAGCTAGGGAGGAGGTGGAATCCTTGTGGGTGGAGTTGCAAAGGGAGGAAACTAAGGGGAAAGTATTACTGGATGTATGCTATAGGACCCCTAACCAGAGGGAAGAGGGGGAGGCGGACCTCCTAGCACAGCTTGGAATGGTGGCAAGAATGGGAAATGTCATTATAATGGGGGATTTTAACTATCCAGATATAGACTGGGCAGAAGGGACTGCACATTCGTCTAAGGCTCGCCATTTCCTAGATGTCTTGCAGGACAATTTCATGGGTCAGATGGTCAATGCAACAACAAGAAACAATGCGTTACTAGACCTACTGATTACCAACAATACAGACCTGATCACGGATCTAGAAAAACAGCGACCACAGGTCAATTGTTTCAGTATAAATCACAGAAATAGGAAACACAAGGAAACTGAATTTCAAAAGAGCCAACTTCCCTAAACTGCACTCTTTGCTAGATGAGATTAAAGGGGATAAAATTCTAGGAACAAATAACACAGAGGAAAAATGGGAGTGCTTTAAGCGCATACTAAATAAAGGTATTGGCTAGTGTGTCCCAATGGGTAATATGTTTAAAAGAGCTAAAAAAAAATCCTGGGTGGCTAAACTCCAACGTAAACATGTATATAAAAACAAAAGAAAAGGCCTTAAAAAAACACAAGGCTGAGGTATCATTGTCAGCATTTCAACTTTACAAAGAATGCAATAAGAAATGTAAGGGGCAAATGAGAGCGGCTAAGATAGAACATGAAAGGCGCATAGCGGAGGAGAGTAAAAAAAAAAAAAAACCCAAGAAATTCTTTAAGTATATAAATAGTAAGAAGGCTTGACCAGAACATTTTGGCCCCATAAAGGATGATGAAGGGAAGTTGGCTACAAAGGACAGAGAGAAGGCAAAGAATTTGAATGTATTCTTCTCCTCAGTCTTCACAAAGGAAACGGCGGGCTACAACAACCAAGACTGTAATGTTAATTACACATCACAGGAGGCTAACAGAAGACAGAATTAGAAATAGACTTGAAAAACTAAACATAGATAAGTCACTGAGACCAGATGGCTTACACCAGAGGGTCCTTAAGGAACTCAGCCAGGTGATAGCCAGGCCATCGTTCCTAATTTTTATGGACAGTTTACTGGCTGGAATGATGCCAGCTGATTGGAGGAAAGCTAAGGTGGCACCAATGTTTAAAAAAGGGCTGAGACATATCTCTGGGAACTACAGGCCAGTTAGCCTAACATCAATAATCTGCAAGCTATTGGAGGGGGTGATAAGGGACTATATACAAGATTTTAGTAAAGAAATTGGTATCATTAGCAGTAATCAGCATGGATTCATGAAGGATCATTCTTGCCAGACCAATCTATTAACCTTCTATGAAGAAGTGAGCTGCCATCTAGATAGGGGAAGGCCTGTGGATGTGATTTATGTGGATTTTGCAAAGGTACCATAAATACGTACGCAAGTTACTGGCTAGGCGGAGAACCTCTGGGGGAATCTAGGATGGAAAAGGACCCGGGGGTCCTTGTAGATGACAGGCTTAGCAATGGCATGCAATGCCAGGCTGCTGCAAGAAAAGCCAACAGCATATTAGCATGCATCAAAAAGGGGATTCACTCCAGACTTAAAACAATAATTCTCCCACTCTACAAGACTATGGTCCGGCCACATCTTGAATATGCTGTCCTGTTCATGAACACCAGTCCTCAGGAAGGATGTGCTGGAACCGGAGAGAGTCCAGAGAAGGGCAACAAAGTTCATTAAGGGAACAGAGGACCTCAGCTATGGGGAAAGACTACAAGCATTGAACTTATTCTCTCTGGAGAGGGGTTATGATATCAATGTACAAATACCGTACTGGCGACCCCAGCATAGGGAAAAAAATGATTTAGTGAAAGGGAATTTAAAAAGACACGCAGCCATTCACTAAGTTGGAAGAGAAGCGGTTTAACCTTAAACTGCGTAGAGGGTTCTTTACTGTCAGAGTGGTAAGGATGCGTAATTCTCTTCCACAAGCAGTGGTATCAGCAGGGAGTGTCGTTTCAAAAAACTATTAGATGGGCACCTTAACGAACACAACATACAGGGGTATACATAAACACACACACACACATCATAGGTTGAACTGGATGGACTGGTGTCTTTTTTCAACCTCACCAACTATGTAACTATGTAACTTTTCATGGTTGGTGGCTATCAAATCAGTGTAATAAATGGTATTGTCCATAGAATACATATATTTGTAAGGAATGTAGGCCATTATCATATTTATATGTGATTATTATGATAGATGGGCCCATGTATATATTTACAAGTTTGTTTTCTCAAAAACAGGTTTTACCAGTGTCCTTCATTAGTAGGATAAAGTCATATGTTATGCGGCGTAAATAAGATTGCTCCTTTTGTCTTTGGGGACTGAGGAATAGGTGGAGGCCAATTTGTAGACTGCATCTTCATGGATCATGTGGCTTTGGTATGCTAAGTTGGCTGACTGTTTATATCAGGAGATAAGCCTAAAGTGGTATTAAACCCAAAACCAAAAATGTAATCTATTGCAGTTTACCAATCCTTAGTGGTGTGGTGACTGCATTTGTTTTCTTTTTGTAGACTTTTCTCCCTCTGTTTTTAGCTGGTGGTCTGGTCAGTAGCACTCCTCCCGTAATACAGTACCCCCACTCTGAATGAAAGGGCACAGGGGCACCATTGAACATCAGCATTTTTATCTGGAGGGAGATATAGAGTATATAAGAATAGAATAGAATAGAAGTAAAATAGAAGTAAATAGAATAATAAAGCTGATCATTGTAAGTATCTCTGTCAGTGGTAAATGGTTTGTCTCAACACTCAAACTGATACATTTGCAGCAGAGCTTGTTCTGTTAAAAAAAAACAACAGACTTACTGGCCAGCTCACCAGATGAAAAAAAAAGAAAGAAATCCTAAAAAAACTAATACAGCCATCACATCTACGAATTAATAAGCTGCTAAAAAACAAGTGTTTGCCTTTGTGTTTAATACCGCTTTAACAAACTTGAAAATTTTCAATACATATGTATTGAATAGTGAGTAGGTATCTTATTAGGGAAGAGTCATCACATCAGATCTTTGTCTGTGATTCTATGTCTCTCTAGACTAGAGAATTGCTTTTTTAAAATGTACTTATTAAAAACTAAGATGTTAATTCTTTATACAATACAATGTTTTTAAACTACAGTTTGTAACGTGTGTTTCATTGCCGACCTACCCCTAATGAACAGTGACAAGTGGGAGTGGATCAATAATACTGATAAAATGTATTAATGTTCATATTATTATTTTTTGGTGAGAAGTGGGAGTGGATTAATAATACTGATAATATGTATTAATGTCCGTATTATTATTTGTTTAATCACCCACCATTTTCTTACATCAGGATGACTTTTAAGGTCCCCATTGAGTAGTGTCCTCAATATGTGATCACTATATTAGCTATGGAATAGTAATCACATGTAGGCTGCAGGCGTTAATGACAAAATAAGCCTGAGATTGGCAGCGTGCATCTGTTTAATACTATAATTGTCAGATACAATTACAGTATAAAAAATAATTATAGAAGGCACAATATAGAAGGCACATGTGCATATCAGACCTGAATGGTTGTGTTTTAGTTCTGCTCTGCACCACCTGGGCAAAGCACCCCCCATATATCTATACCATGAGTACTGGTGACCAACTGCCACCAAGAGGGACATGGGAAAATCAGATGAAAGGAAGACACCACAGGAAGCACACATATTCAGGCACGCAGTCACTCAAAATGGTGCCAGACTTGCAACCTACTATATACAAAGACACTAAACAGTCTTCAGGCAACTCTGACACAATGGAAGACAGCCTGCAGCAATTTCCCTCTGTTCTATGCACCCTAGACCCAGATATGAATGCCCACCTTCTTGAAAAGTTCCATACTATAGTTCAAGATAAAATATCTGTGGCATCTTGTAACCACTTGTCAGAACTGCTAAAGGAGATTAAGGTGATAAGCCAGAGAGCACATGCTCTGGAAAACAGAGTGATTGATGCTACAACCATCCTGGAGGCCAGACATGCAGGAACTTGAGTAGGGTGACCAGATATCCCCATTTTCCATTTTTAAGGAGGCTGTTTCTGGTTTGAAAAGTGTCCCCAGTTAAAAAAAAAATCCTCAGAGCTTCACTCTATGGTGGTGGTGATAAGTTATGTCCAGGCAGTGCCACCGACAGCCTCCTGTTTGTAAATATTTGGTCCTTCAGTGGTTTCAGGTCTTTTCTAAAGCCAGGGGAGAGATTTAGAGCCCGCTCACACAGATTCACGTGGCTGTTTGCCTGGAAAGCAAGGTAACAATCTGCTATGGGTTGTTAAGAAGGATCTTAAGTGGTGGTTTGGTTCTCAAGTGACTGCATAGAAATAAATGGGGGCTTCTTTAGTGCCATGGTAGCTGCATTGGGGAGGAGATTAATGGCAGTATTACAGTTCCACATCTCCTCCTCCCACATGCAGTCACCAAGGTGCTTACTGACAGCAAGGATGGGATAATTTTACTTGCTAAATGCAGAGATTTATAAATTACCATCTCTACCTTTACCATCTTAATATATTATGATCCATCATATATTTATAATATTATCTTAATATTAAGTCAAGGTTTAGAAGAAAAAAGGAAAAGAAGAGAATAAAGGCGGACTTTAAAGGCTTCGTTCAGTAAGTCAAGGTTTATATGTCTGTTAGACTGTCACTTGTAGCATAGTAATTGGTAGTATTTCATAGGTACAAGGACTTTGACATATGTGTGCAGTGTATACAGTGAAGAGGCAAAGGTTCTATTTAACCGCTTGCCGACCGCTGATCGGCAATTGACGGCGACAAGGTGGCTCGTGAGCGCAAATCGCCGTCATACGACGGCGGCCGCGCTCACGAGCCTAGTGAGCGCGCGCGCCGCCAGAGGCGCGCCCGCGCGCTCACTGTGTTCGGGGAGGGCCAGGGAGCGGGTGCGGCGGCTTCGATTGCCGCTGGCTATCCGCGATGGCCCCCCCGGAGCGAAGGAGCGGAGGTCCGTGTATGTAAACACGGACCTCCGCTCTGTGTGAGGGGGAAGGGATGTGATCACAGCCTTCCTGTATACGAAGGCCGTGACCACTTCCCTTCCCCAGATAGGGCAGTCCCCCTACAGTAAGAACACGCCCAGGGAACACAGTTAACCCTTAGAGCGCCCCCTGCAGGTTAACCCCTTCACTGCCAATGACATTTACACAGTAATCAGTGCATTTTTATAGCACTGATCGCTGTATAAATGCCAATGGTCCCAAAAAAGTGTCAAAATAGTCCGACATGTCCGCTGAAATATCGCAGTACCGATAAAAATCGCAGATCGCCGCCATTACTAGTAAAAAAAAAAATAATAAAAACCCCAAAAATGAATTCTCATCATCCGTAAATGCGACCACTTTTGCGCAAACCAATCAATAAACGCCGATTGCAATTTTTTTTATCCCAAATATGAGGAAGAATATAAATCGGCCAAAAACGGTGAAAAAAATATATTTTTTTAATTCTTTTTTTTTTGATTTGTATTTTAGCAAAAAGTAAGAAATTTGGGTTTTTTTGCAAAATGGTCGCTCTTCTTTTGTTTATAGCGGCGATCAGAAATGACGCAGAGGGGATCAAATACCACCAAAAGAAAGCTCTATTTGTGAGAAAAAAAGGACGCAAATTTCGTTTGTGTACAACGTCGCACGACCGCGCAATTGTCAGTTAAAGCGGCGCATCGCCGAATCGCAAAAAGGGCTCCGGTCCTAAAGCAGCAAATCCTTCCGGGGCTGAAGTGGTTAATCATTCCCCTTTAGATCACTTCAACTATTAGAAGCAATCTTACCACACCCACCATTCACCACAATAAATCCTGCACAACACAGAACTTTTTCTTGTATTCCTGTAAGCTAACAGACTCCATAATATTGCCTTGGTGTCCCATCACTGGGTCGTTTACAGTGGTCATCATTGCATTATGCTGCACATGGGACTGATGCATAGTGGCCCAGTTCTAAACCCACCTTACAGAGCAAAAACTCCCAATGGAACAGTTGAACACTACAATGAAACTTCTACAACTTACTAATAAGGCATATGTGTTATTTGAAATTATACTGATGCAGCTGAGCTACTTTCCATCTCTCGGCTTATTCTCTTCATGTGAATGCATACTTTGTATTGTGGCAACTGTGACCCCAGAAGCACCAACCTTCTGGTGAATGGGTACACCGCCTGGCCAAGGAATGACTTCTAGTCTTTTTTGTGTGTTGCTATACACATGTTAAAATTGATTTAACTTTTGTAAAAGAAAAATGTTTTAAAAATTGTAACTTAATTTGAAAAATTTGTAATAATTTTTTTCTACCTTTGTCAATCTATAATTAAAAAATCAGAGAAGAGATTTTACTAAACTATGGACAAAATAAAAGTGGCATATGTCCTTTGAAAATAAATAAAAACATATTCAGGTATACAAATTAGTCATAGAGTTATTGATAGATTAACTGATGCATGCTAATGCTGCTAAATTTTGAATGGACATCTTGGTCCACTGAAATTTGTATTATATAATGGATTTGATGATTTCATTGGATATGGCGTTTTAACTGTGTTGTATTTTACTGTATAAATAAAAGTGTATATGTTTTTAATGGGCATTTGTTTTGTTGGCACATAAAACCCCCCATATTCTGATCTTCTAACAGAGAGACTGCAAACTTTTTTCCTGTACTTATTAGAGAAAAGCATGCATTTTTGATCATTAGAAGCACTCCTTAACATATATAGAGATTTCTCAATCTGCTAGTATTTTTTATGAACCAATTGCATATTTTTGAATAATTTTATTAGGGACTGTATCTACAGGCTTTGATAGGCAAATGCAGTGTGCAGTCTTTGTAGCATTTTTTTTATTATTGTTGTAAATAGTATAGGTACCCAAGAAGTGCTACTATGTTTTATTATGTGGGGTTCAAGTAATAAACATGGATGTTGGTACCTTTTTGATAAACAATGTTGTATTGCACTTGTTCAACCTTGATTAATGAAATCACCCTTCCAGCAGACAACTTTATTATCTTTAGTAGCATGACACCTCAGCCCTACACTCTGCTTCTCCTCCTCTGGCGTGTTTCCCCCTTCTAGGGGCTTGATCATATAATGATCTAAAGCGTCAGAAGAGGAGCAAAGTCTGGTGATGAGGTGTCCTTCTCTGAGGTGTTTCAACCCTCCAGGGGTTTAACGATTTAAGGATATAACACTTCAGAGGAGGAGGAGCAGAGTTTGGTGGTGAGGTGTCCTGCTTCTATTAGCAATAAAGTTGTTTGCAAGAAAAAAAGAACCCTGCTGGAAGCTTGGCTTTTTCTTTCTAACGGGCCTGCAGTTGACCTGCTTTAGCAGTTTTTGCGTCTCCATAGACATATATGGAGTGAAAAGCAAACAAAAGCCTGTAGACAATGGTCCTTGCTGCCCTTTGGTCATCAAAGAAAGATCTACTTGTCTGTTGTTACCCTTACTCACTGGATAGAACCTAACCAGGTTGGAATATTATTTCAGTGTTACTTTTCTTTTCTCCATTCTTGTAAGAATGAATGTTCTTCTCGCAGTAGGGTAATTTGCTTTTTTCACCTAGCACATATGGTGCAAGCATCAATCTCTTTTTATAGACTCCCTGTTGTGTGTTGAAGCTTATATAAATAACACCTGCAAGAGATCTCTTCCAGATACATGCAGCTTGAAGAGAACCATATAGCCTTGTACTGTTCAGCTCTGTCATTACATGTAGTAGCATTGCAGCCTTAGAGTGTTGTTATCATACGCTAATCGTTAAGTCTTTGTGGCTTGTTTTCTGTGTATTTGATATGTTAAGAATGCATAACAGAGCTAGTGTGGATTAACTGTTTAGCTTTCTTATAATTTAGATCATATGCCCAGTCAATGTTTTTTCTCTAGAGCAAAATTAAACACTTGATCAAAGAAAATGTAAAGTCAATCTATCACTAGAGCTACCTTCAGATGTGTGGAAATAAGTTCTTAAGCAAATGGTAACTAATTATTCCTATGTTTTAAAAACCAATCCCAGGCAACAACTGAAACAAATCATGCTATCCCCAAAACAATGCAACTGTGCCAAAGTATAACATTTTGCTTAGTTCAAATTAATCAGAGATCTCTGGCAACTATATTCCACAAAGCTCACTAAGTGGGGTTGGGAATGCCAGGTTCCTGAAATCAGTGCTGTGTCACCAATTACATTAACAAAGCATCAACGTTCAAATACTAATGTAACTGCTTGGATCTGTAACACCACTACAACCGCAATATGGCTTTACCTAATCGTAAACTGCTTGATCTACATAAATCCCAATCCAGATTGATGCAACATGTTCTCACAGCAGCAAATAGATCATAGGTAATGCCTGGAAGTGTCTGGCTCTTTGTATTGCCAAGACAAGATGAAGAATCATTCAAGTAATGCTACACTACAAAATTGAGGCAAAAACCTTAACCTAAACTTTTCCTATCCTGTTACAGAGTGTCCCTAGTAGACATGTGGCAGTTTTTTTTTCATTACTGAACACCTATTTTTGGCTTTGGGAGACCAGTTGGCAGCTTCTGGTTTATGCATCCATGCCATACACACACAGTTGCTATGATGACATCAGTGTCCCATAATGCCTGGCGAATTCCAAGCTGAAAGCACTGGCACACTGGTCATTAACTCAGCAAGGATTCCATTGAGAGTGCACATCCTAAGAACTCTTTAAATTAAACTCTAAAAAGGATCACCAGAAAACTGGAATAAAAAGCTGAAAAATTAAAGAAAACAGACAGGATGGATGACACCGCTGGAACTAGTTGAGGTGAGCCACTGCCCTGCCTCGTTCCTTTAATGTTAAGGGTTAGTGTTATGGCTAGTCAACAGAGAAGGTTAGTGTGTGGGGGACATAACAAAGGGCATCAGGTTATGTATACGGAAGCATTGATTTTAAAGGGGATGTAATAGTAGCAATTTCTTGGAGTCTTATGTAACATGTCTCAAGGTTATCACTGTCCCTAGTCTCCAAACATCTTCTATAGCATGTCAGCAGTTTTTGACCATGACTTATAGTTTGCTTGTGGACTTTGACCATGTTCTGTTGTATGTCTGCAGGCTTTGACAGCTTACTGTACCATTACAGTCATTTAATATTATGTGCGGTCCTTTGATGGTGATTGTAAACCCTCACCTGATAAAACAGCCCATTCAGTTTAAAATAGAAATGAAAGGCATAATGTGTGTGTATAGATTTAAATATAGATTCCCTCTGTTCTCCACTGCATAAGAGCTGGGGGAGAAAAAAACAACAGCGCACCGAACTTCTCAGTGAAAGGCTGTGCAGGGGGGGGGGGGGGTTCTCAGCATAGCTAGAGAACTGACTACAGTGTGTTCTCCTGCTTAGTGTGTTCAGTTTTTAATAGGAAAGCAGAGAGACTAGCAGAAACACCAGGGATTTTACACAAAGAAAGAAAGAGAACAGGATACTCTTTATACAAGTATTTGGTACAGCAAGCACATATGGATATATATATCAGGAATATGAAATGTTGGGTTTACGTACTATTTAAGGCCCTCTATATCAAGTAAGGTGGCCACCAGTGTTTTAGCCTATAAAAAATTGCCTATACCGTAAAAGGGCTGATATGGTTATTATTTGTCTCCAGGCTAAAGTTCCCAGTCCTCCCATGATAGTTCAGAAAACATGAAGTCATCTCTCCTTTCTATTGTTTGCTGGTATATACAGTACAGCTAAAACGTATGTCTGCTCTTAAACAAGACAGCATTCTGCTTTCAATCGAATAATGCAAATGGCAGTATTCATTTTTTGCTAAAATGCATATATTATATAGGGGTGGAGTTTGCACACACGGGCAATATCGAATGAGTGTGCCTAAGACAGAACAATGACTAAATACAGCCCCTTCTAAAAGCTCATACAATATTCCAACAACCTCTACTAAACTCGTTTTGTAGGAAACCAACAGTTGCTTTTTAAAACATTGTTTTTGTAAGATCATTAGGCAACTTCAAAGAAACAGTCAAAAGCCTCCTGCAATGCATAAGAAAGCTCCAAAATCACAATTACAAGAAGGAATTGTTCTCAGGCTGTACCCGAGATCACCAGCCCAGGGAAGCTTAGGTCTTTCATTGCCAGAGAAACTTCTAAACAAATCACTGGTGATTGCTGAAGTTTATATCATAATCAGGCTTTGAAAAATAATCACTCTTTTAATTCAATTGAAAACATATTTTCTCTGTTATTTTAAACTTTTATTTTCTCTTTAAGAAGGGAGGAAAATAAAACATAAAAGCTACAAGTTGAAATTGTTGTAGCGCAAGAGGTGATAAAATGTGTTCGGCAATCTGCATGTCATTAAGCTGCGGGTTCATGGTGGCCTTACAGTTACCAAAGATGTGTGCGGATTAACTCTTTCTGTTGCCACTGGTGCATTCAATTCTACTAACTGCTCTTAAAGAAAAATGATAATATTTTAAACTGAGTTTTATTTTTAAAACATATTTATGCCTCTAAATCCTGTGTCAACATCAATAGTATGTAAACTATCGGAGGGGGTTATAAGGGACTACTGTATATCCAAGAACTTGTTAATGAAAACTGTTTCAGTAGTGATCAGCAGGGATTTATGAAAGGTTGTTCTTGCCAAACCAATCTGTTAATGTTCTATGAGGAAGTGAGCTGGCATCCTGATAAAGGAAGGTGGATTTTACAAAAGCATGCAATACAGTCCTCCATAAAGGCTTAATTTACAAACTGAGGTCTTTCGGCATGGACTATAAGGCTAGTACATGGATAGAAAACTGATTAACAGTTCAATAACGGGATGAATCGAAACATAGAAGTCGTTTGTGACTCTAACTCGATTAATATGGTTGGAGATATAGTAAATATATATTTAATTTGACTTAACCAGGGTCCTGTCTCGAAACACCATGGGGTGAATGGTGAGGTCTGGTCAGATTCACGTGTGATAAATAGTGGTGGAAAACCTACGTGGGGACATTAGTCAAAAGATAGGTACATGATCGGAATATCAGGTACGGCTTTCTGGAGTCAAACATTTAATTCGGAAATACCTCCTGACATAACGTACGAAAACATTTTAGGTGGA
>BLSH010243217.1:620383-634406 GCA_018402905.1 Glandirana rugosa
ATCCCAATTTATTTGTAGGGCACTTGCCCTAGTTTGAAGATGATTTTAGAACAGTTATATGGCTTCTACCGTTAATTAATCATTTTCAGACACAGTTTGAAGATGATCCACATTCACCTCCATTTTTGCTTTTTTTATGTTTTTATTTTTTTAAAAATATTTACAGTTATTTCCCTGTCCCCATTTTTTTGTAGGGCACTTGCCCTACCCTTACCCCCATTTTACTTCCTTTTGCAGCCCTCTAGGGCTTTCCAGGACTTTGTTACAGCCATTTTTGTGCATAAAAGTTCGGGTCCCCATTGATTTCAATGGGGTTCGTTGTCCGTGCGATCGTTCGGGTTCCGTCCGGACCCGGACCCGGACTTTGTCCCGAAGTTCGGACGGACCAGCAGAACCCGAACTTCCAGAGGTTCGCTCAACTCTAAACACAAGTTACTTGCTAGAGGGAGAACCTCTGGGGGAATCCAGGATGGAAAATGATCTAGGGGTCCTAGTAGATGACAGGCTCAGCAATGGCATGCAATGCCAAGCAGCAGCAAGCGAGGCATGCAGAATATTAGCATGCATTAAAAAGGGAATGTATTCAAGAGATAAAACTATAACCCTGCCACTTTATAAAACTCTGGTTCGGCCACATCTGGAGTATGCTGTCCAGTTCTGGTCACCAATCCACAGGAAGGATGTGCTGGAACTGGAGAGAGTGCAGAGAAGAGCAACAAAATGAAGAAGGGGACTGGAGGACCTCAGTTAGGAGGAACAACTACAAACATTAAACGTATTCTCCCTGGAGAAGCAACGCTTTAGAGGAGATACAATAGCAATATACAAATATCTTAACGGTGATTCTAACATAGGGAATACATTATTTATTCACAGGGAATATAAGAAGACACGGAGCCACTCAATGAAATTGAAGGAGAAGCAGTTTAACCTTAAACTGCGTAGAAGGTTTTTCACTGTCAGGGTAGTAAGGATGTGGAAATCAGCAGGAAGTATTTATAGTTTCAATAAACGATTGGATTGGCATCTTAGTGAACATAGTATACAGGAATATGGGATATGATTTTTGACAAGAACACACACACCCAAACAGGTTGAACTGAATGGACTGGTGACTTTATTCAACCATACCAACTATGTAACTATGTATACCGTATATAGTATATATCTAACAGAAAGCCATATTTGGCCCTCGCACCTCTCCTACAGGTCCAGCACCTCGTCTCTGCCCCCACCTTGTCTCAGCAGTTGGCAGCAGAAAGGAAAGCAGAACTCCTCCATCAGATCCAGGACTTCTCCATGCAGCCATGGAGAGGCTTGTCTCTGAACCTCCCCACCCACCCCCCGCCTCAGCAGTTGGCAGTAGAGAGGAGGATAGAACTAATCCTACAGATCTTGTGCCTCTCTGTGCAGCCACATCACTCCCATGTCTCCACCTCCCCTGGTCTCAGCATTCAGCAGACTATGGCAGCTGACTCCAGCCCTCCTCTGATCCTCCTTCAGACCCTGAACTTTCTGCTGCCCCCAGCTTCTTCTGGCAGCAGCACAAGGTAAGGGGGGTGCACTGTGATGTGAGGGAGGGTGGGTTACTCTTGACGTCGATGGGGGAGGCTCTTGACATGTGATTTAAGGGGGAGTGGGATGCTCTGGACATCTAGGTTTACAGATACAATCAGCCCTTTAAGAACAACCATATGGCTGATGTGGCCCACGATGAAATTAAGTTTGACACCCCTGCTCTAAGTGGATGTTTTATACCTATTTTACTGTGCACAGAAAATATTTGCTTTACAAATGAACATGTGATATAGGCTGGCAATGGATTTACTGAGCATTATAGAATTTTAAGAGAGAGCACAGCAGATGATGTCTGCTTTCACACTCCCTTCTGTAATTACAATTTCATATGCATCTGTCTGAAAGGAGCAGGCAATGAGGGAAAAGAAGGGCCCACCCTTTGCAGTTATAACAGCTTCAATTCTGTTGGGATGGCTGTTAACAAGGTTTAGGAGTGTCTATGGGAATGTTTGACCATTCTTCCAGAAGCACATTTGTGAGGTGAGGCAATGATGTTGGCGAGAAGGCCTGGCTCCCAGTCTCCACTCTAATTCATCCCAAAGATGTTCTATCGGGTTGAGGTCAGGATTTCTCCCCCCCCCCCCCCAAACTCGCTCATCCATGTCTTTATGGACCTTACTTTGTTCACTGGTATGCAGTCATGTTGGAAAAGAACGGAGCTATCTCCAAACTGTTCCCACAAAGTTTGGAGCATGAAATTGTCCAAAATGTCTTGGTATGCTGATGTCTTAAAAGTTCCCTTCACTGGAACTAAGGGGCCAAGTCCAACCCCTGAAAAACAACCCCCCACCATAATCTCCCCTCCACCAAATGATTTGGACCAGTGCACATATCAAGGTCCATAAAGACATGGTTGAGCAAGTTTGGGGAGGGGGAACTTGACTGTCCTGCACAGAGTCCTGACCTCAACCTGGTAGAACACCTTTGGGATAAATTAGAGAGCAGACTGTGAGCCAGGCCTTCTCATCCACATCAGTGCCTGACCTCAAAAATGTGCTTCTGGAAAAATGGTCAAACATTCCCTTAGACACACTCCTAAAACTTGTGGACAGCCTTCCCAGAAGAGTTCAAACTGTTATAGCAGCAAAGGGTGGGCCAACTCAATAATGAACCCTACGGTCTAAGATTGGGATGCCATTAAAGTTCATGTGCATGTAAAGGCAGGTGTTCCAATACTTTTGACAATATAGTGTATATCTCTCTTTTTACCAATCCAACTCACTATCAAAAAATTAAAGTGTAACTAAAGGCAGAACCTTTTTGTTTTTATTTTAGATAGAGTGGAGAGGGATTAGAATACCTGTCAGCATTTTAATGCTGTCCTTGCCCCCGTTAGGGAGATTTACCCTCTCTATTTGTCCTGTTTATTGTTAAGACTGAAAGTGAAAGAAAATCCAATATCTTGGGTTGTCACCAGAACAGGATAAGAGGGGAAATTTTCCAGCGGTGGCATTGGTTCTGGTCACCCTGGTGACAACCAGAGATGCCCTCACTTTGCACATACAAAAAACCTGCGATACTGAGTACACAGTTCAACAAATTCAGCCTTGAAAAGGTTAATACGTAGTTCCCCACAGCCTTGCTGCTCTTTAAACCAGTGGGCAATGGTAAACAACAACACAAAAGATAGAGCGCACAGGTTCTAGTGCAGTAACCTTTAATAAATGGAATAAAAACAAACACAATTGCACTCACAAATAGGAACTTGTATCAGGTACATCATCCATCTGAGACCTCCAATGATGTACCTGATTGTGAGTGCAATTGTGTTCGTTTTTATTCAATTTATTAAAAGGTTACTGAACTAGAGCCTTTGTGCTCTCTCTTTTTGTTTTTATTCCCTCACTTTGGAAGATTTCCTATCATTTCTTGTTTTGCCTAGGGGACAGAAAGTGAAGGGAAATCTCCCCAATGACATACTGATGGCAAAAAAAACTGTCAGGGGTTATAACTAGAGTTGAGCGAACTTCTAGAAGTCCGGGTTCTGCTGGTTCGGCCGAACTTCGGGACAAAGTCCGGGTTCGGGTCCGGACAGAACCCGAACTTTGTCCCGGACCCCGAACCCCATTGAAATCAATGGGGACCCGAATTTTTAGGCACAAAAATGGCTGTAAAATAGTCCTGGAAAGTCCTAGAGGTCTGCAAAAGGAAGGAAATGGGGGTAAGGGTGGGACAAGTGACCTACAAAGAAATGGGGACAGGGAAATAACTTTAAATATTTTTAAAAAAAATAAAAACATTAAAAAAGCAAAAATGGAGATGGATGTGGACCATCTTCAAACTGGGTCTGAAAAGTATTAATTAACGGTAGAAGCCATATAACTGTTCTAAAATCATCTTCAAACTGTGTCAAAAAAGTATAAATAAGCCGGGAGAACCCATATCACTATTCTGCAAACATCTGGAAAATGTGTGTGTCACTTTAAATATAACCAGGAATGACTGAACATCTGTTCTGCAAACATCTGGAAAATGTGTGTGTCACTTTAAATATAACCGGGAATGACTGAACATCTGTTCTGCAAACATCTGTAAAGTCTGTGTGTCACTTTAAATATAACCGGGAATGACTGAACATCTGTTCTGCAAACATCTGTAAAGTCAGTGTGTCACTTTAAATATAACCGGGAATGACTGAACATCTGTTCTGCAAACATCTGTAAAGTCAGTGTGTCACTTTAAATATAACCAGGAATGACTGAACATCTGTTCTGCAAACATCTGTATTTATCTGTGTGAAACTACAGCATAGAGAAGAACAGGTATATGGTTTCGCTCTGCTATAGTTTCAAACACAGTTTGCAGATGTTTGCAGAACAGTGATATCATATAACATCATACAGATGTTTGAAGAACAGATGTTCAGTCATTCCCGGTTATATTTAAAGTGTGCAGAACAGAGGTTCAGTCATTCCCGGTTATATTTAAAGTGACACACACATTTTCCAGATGTTTGCAGAACAGATGTTCAGTCATTCCCGGTTATATTTAAAGTGACACACACATTTTCTAGATGTTTGCAGAACAGTGATATGGGTTCTCCCGGCTTATTTAGACTTTTTTGACAGTTTGAAGATGATTTTAGAACAGTTATATGGCTTCTACCGTTAATTAATACTTTTCAGACCCAGTTTGAAGATGATCCACATTCACCTCCATTTTTGCTTTTTTTATGTTTTTATTTTTTTTTTTCATATTTAAAGTTATTTCCCTGCCCCCATTTCTTTGTAGGTCACTTGTCCCACCCTTACCCCCATTTCCCTTCCTTTTGCAGACCTCTAGGACCTTCCTGGACTTTTTTACAGCAATTTTCAGAACTTTCATTAAAATTACCAGAACCCCGGACCCGAACCCGGATTTTTTTTGAAAAGTCCGGGTTCGGGTCCGGGTCCCGGACACCCCAAAGTTCGGTACGGACCCGTCCGCTTACAGTCCGCTCAACTCTAGTTATAACCCTTCTTACTTTTGCCTTTAGTTAGATCAATTATTAGATGTACATTTTTCCAGTGTCTCAAAACATGTAAGCTATTTTCATGCTTCATACCATGTACTGTACGATGGATAAAAAGAAAAGTAAATATAATATAATAGACATGTGCAATTAGTTTTGTAACAAATCGAAATTCGGCCGAATTCTGCATCTTTCGGACATTCGGATGCATCTGAACGTCCTAAGAAAAGAATAACGAATTTCAACTAATACAAAAGAAATTATAATGAAAATAATGAATTAATTTGTAACCATTCGTTAATTTGTTAAAGGTCTAATGAAACAAAAGGTTGACTCGGAGTAAATCTTACAGTCCAATCAGCTGATTAATTTTGTGCTGGAGGTTGGATTACTGGCAAAGTGCATTTCTGCGAACTAAAGCCTCGTACACACGGGACGACGATCGTACGTACGATCGTCGCAAATCATATGTTGCATAATGTAACTTGCATACTGACTGCACTACACGATCGTACGAGCACAGAAGAACGTTCAGGTGCATGTAATTAGCATCTGGCCATTCCTGACTTCGGAGCATGCATGTTTTGCACAATACAACTTGTTGTACCAACTGCTCTGTACACACGATACAACGGTCATATGAGCGCTTGTTGGTACGACCAAGTTTTCTAGTCTGCTCATACAACTCCCTTGTACGACCGTCGTATGTTCGGCTGTTCTAATTGCGCATACGAACGATCGATATCACATACAATGGTCGTTAGTACGACCTGTTGTATGCGATCGTCGTCCCATGTGTACGAGGCTTTAATGAGAAGGGTGTTGTATTGTATTTGAGCAGAGGAGACGAGTTTTGAGAAACAGCAGAAGAGATATTGGGGTTAATTTACTAAAGCTGGAGAGTGCAAAAACCGGTGCAGCTGTGCATGCTAGCCAATCAGCTTCTAACCTCAGCTTGTTCAATCAAGCTTTGACAATAAAACCTTGAAGCTGATTGGTTTCTGTGTTGAGCTGATGGGTTTTACTTCCTTTTTAGTTCCCTGCAAAGTAAAAGCATAATGTGCTAGTATGCCTCACATTCTAGCACAATATGTGACACTTACCTGTAAATGAAGCCAGCACTGTCCCCGGTGGAAACCGCATCCATGTTCGCCCCTCTTCATTTTGGGGGTGTGGACTCCGGCTCTGTGACTGGCCGGAATCGCACAATGTCGCTCCTGCGCATGCGTGTGGGAGCCACCAGTCACGGCACTCGCTAGTGAAGAAAAGGCATGGAGGGCTGTGTCTTCACAGCGCATGCGCCGATGACATCATCGGCGCTGTACAAAGTAAATATCTCCTAAATGGCACACATTTAGGATATATTTACAGTAACTATGGGTTAGCCTTATTATATGCTTACCTATAGGTACAACTTGTAAATTTAGGTTTACAACCACTTTAAAGGATTCAAGCTCTCAACATCAGGTTCCTTCTGGTACCAGCAGCATTGAGACAGCACAACCACTGGCAAAAGTGCATTCCTGAGCTGGGTGTTGTATTGTATTTGAGCAGAGGAGATGAGTTTTGAGAAGCAGCAGAAAAGATATTGTCATTGTGTGTGTTAATGGATTCAATAAACAAATCGTTATCACTAATATATATATATGTATATATATATATACATAAATAATGATTTATCAGAAAATTAAACAATGAAACAATAAAACGAATTGATTCGTTATAAGGAATATCTATACTCTGCAGAAATAATGAATCATCCAAAAACAAATTAATGTAACGAATACAAATATATGTATTTTACGAATGAAAACTAAGCGAATCAAAAATTTTAGCCTTGCACAAGTCTATAATATATAACAGGGATATGCAATTAGCGGACCTCCAGCCGTTGCAAAACTACAAGTCCCATCATGCCTCTGCCTCTGGGTGTCATGCTTGTAGCTGTCAGAGTCTTGCTATGCCTCATGGGACTTGTAGTTCTGCAATAGCTGGAGGTCCGCTAATTGCATATCCCCGATATATAACAATAATATAATAAAACATTTTAAAAAATATAAAGAGAAGTACTTCAATTAAACTATCAAGTAACCATAAAGTGTTATAAGATAAGTGTAGAGATTTAGTATTCTTTAAATTCCCTTTTTGCCTTTTAGTGATGCTGTAGAAAACAGCAGGCTGTAGTCAGCCTGTCTGTGTGTGTCTTTTAATGTTCTCTAAGCATGCCTTCTCAGCTGCTTGTAGTTTAAGCTTGCTCATGCAGTGTATGCTAGAAAGGTATGGATTTTTTGTATGGATGTTTAGTGACTCAGCAGACTTGCACATGGTCTGTCTTCCTTGGCTTCTGATTGGTGAGGATGCCACTGTGAGAATTTTCTTTCTCCAAGGCTTTAAGACCTAGGGATGGGAGCTCTGCATGAATCTCACCTCCGGGGAAACCCTGATGATGCTGGTTACAAGCGATATAGAGTTCTAGCCTAGCCACTTGTCGACCGCCCCATAGCAAATTTACATACGTGATTCTGTAATTCCAGGTTTTGGGCATGAGTTCACACCACTGGGGGCTCGCTCCTGCTGTGATTTTACACAGCCTGAGCTGATCAGTCGATGTCTGCCGGCACCCACTGAATGTTCGGTACGCTGACAGAATGCCAGTCTGCCTATGTAAACAAGTACAGAAGATATGGATCATAGGCGTGTTCAGGGGGTGTGCCAGGTGTGCCTGGGCACATCCTAACAACTATGTGCATTGCCAATTCTTCCTACTTTCTGTGCCCCCCCCCCGTTGACCACTTCACCCTGCAGTGCTGCTGGTTTCCCTCCTCTCCTCTCCCCCCAGCTACTGTGGGGGATGTTTTAGGATAGAAAGTGGAGGAAGGGGTTAGTAAATAGTTCCTTTTCTAAGGCCACTTTCACGCTGAGTCGGTTTACATATGCTTCAGCGCCAAAAATAGCACCTGAAAAGAGTTTTCAAAGCGCTGCTCATGCATTTCAATGGATGCTTTCACACTGGGACTTCACGCTGGCAGGGACTTGAGAAAAGTCCTGCAAGCAGCATGTTTGGAGCATGTTGGGGGCGCTATAAAATGCGCTTCAAAAACGCCCATCTCCATTAAAATAAGAGAGAGAGAAATAGGGATGCTGTAGCTGTAGCTGATAACCCAGAAAATCCAGACATGTAGGCCATATCTGAACTTCATATATTCCATGAGACAACATACAGAACATTGGGATCTTGGTAATGCATTTTATGCAAACCGCAATAGGAAGACCCAAGCATGGTTTGCTATAGCTGAACAACATATCCCAGAATGGACTGAACTCACAAGAAAACAAACATCTGCTAAAAGTGAGTCCCAGTCCCCTAATCAGAGTCCCAATCCCCAAACCCTAATCCCAGTCCCACTAGTCCCAATCCCCCAACCCTAACCCCAGCCCCACTAGTCCCAAACCCAGTCCCACTAATCCCAATCCCCTAACCCTAATCCCCGCCCCACTAGTCCCAATCCCATTGCCACTAGTCCCAATCACCTAAACCTAATCCCAGTCCCACTAGACCAAATCCCCTAACCCTAATCCCAGTCCCACTAGTCCCAATCCCCCAACCCTATCCCCAGTCCCACTAGGCCCAATCTCAGTCCCACTAGTCCCAATCCCCTATCCCTAATGGACCCACTAGTCTTGATCCCTTAACCCTAATCCCAGTCCCACTAGTCCCAATCCCCTAACCCTAATCCCAGTCCCACTAGTCCCAATCCCCCAACCCTAGTCCCAATCCCAGTCCCACTAGTCCCAATCCCCTAACCCTAATCCCAGTCCCACTAGTCTCAATTTCCTAACCCTAATCCCAATCCCACTAGTCCCAATCCCCTAACCCTAATCCCAGTCCCACTAGTCCCAGTCCCCCAACCCTAACTCCAGTCCCACTAGTCCCAATCCCAGTCCCACAAGTCCCAATCCCCTAACCCTAATCCCAGTCTCACTAGTCCCAATCCCCCAACCCTAACCCCAGTCCCACTAGTACCAATCCACTAACTGTAATCCCAGTTCCACTAGTGCCAATCCCCCAACCTTAATCAGTATGTTTTATATTTTTTTTATCATTTTAATATTAGGCTTCATACACATGGGCATATGAAAAAAATAAGCAAAATGTTGGGCCCGACGTCAGGGAAAAATCAGTGTTTTTTTCGGCGTTTTGCATCGTCGTTAGTGAGCGTTAATGCACGCCAGAGAGCGCCGGCGTCAATAGGCGTTTTTTAAAAAAAAAAAAATTTCTCTGCTATTTTTTAACCTGAAAACTTTGGCATCCAAAATGATCGGTTAACGTCGGTACGGCAGCATTAGTGAGCGTTATTGAGCGCTTTGCGGCGTCAGCGTCAAAAACACCAAAATGTTACGGCCTCGGAAAGCGCTGGCCGTGGGTTCTACTTTCAGCTCACTAACGCCGACGCCCTCTACAGCTCAAAAATGTTGGCTTTTTTAAGGGGCCATTGAATAACATGGAGAGCTGTAAAAAACGCTAAAAAATGTGGCTGTAAAAAATGCCCGTGTGTATGAGGCCTTATTGTAACCTCAAATAATGAAAGAAACAACTCAAATTAAACAGGTATATTTAACTACGTGTCTTTAATACAAACATCAAGAAAAAATATCCAGAATTGGTAACACTATTCAATTAGTCAAAGTTTATGCATGAAAATAACAAATAAAATGGTCAAAAAAACATAGTAATGAATACTTTTATTTGATATGTGCAAGTATCAGATTATATCTTCTTGCCAACTTACTGCACCAGCAGGGTTTAAAAAATAGTCTGCCAACTCATTCCTAATTCTGAAACCCACTGTTGGACCACAGACATGAGGGAAATCAGCAGGTTCCAAATTGTGTGCTAATGTGTCCTCAAAATTGACACCATCTCTACCCCCACATTATGCAAAACACATGCTGCCTTAATTAATTTGCATGCATTGTCGACCTTTAGGTTAAAAGGTTTAAGGAATATTTGCCATTTGTTTGCAAGAATACCAAAAGCACATTCAACTAGCAGACGTGCCCAACAGATATTATAATTGAAGATTCTTTTCCGGGTGTCAAGATTCCTCTGTGAGTAGGGCATCATTAAATGCTCATTGATACCGAATGCCTCATCAGCCACGAAAACAAAGGGCATATCTGGAGTTTCTGTCCCTGGTTTTCCGGCAAGTCTAGGCGATTAGCTGCAAGAAGCTGTCCAAATTTTGAATTTTGGAAAACTGTAGAGTCTGAGGAACTCCTACATCAATGAATATAAATTTATAGTCTGCATTAACCACAGCCATTCGCACCACAGAAAAATATTTATTTTAGTTATAATATCATGTACCACTGTGACAGGATTTTATTAGCCATCAATGTTTGCCATCAATTGCTCCCAGGCAGTTTGTAAAGTTGGTTTTGCTCCAGAACTGCTGGGCAATATCATTCCACTTCTCTTTAGTTGGAATGGGCAACGTATGTTTTTGATTACAGATAGCATCACAAGTTTGCTTCACAATTTCACAAATTGTCGATATTCTGGTTCAAAACTCATATTGTAATGATGTGTAGGTATTTCCTGTGGCAAGATATCTGTAATTAAAAAAAGAACAAAAAACTCCTGTTACTGAAGCCCATACTAGAGATGAGACTATAAGTATAACTTGTCTAGAAATATGTTTAATTATATCGCATTGTCGAATTATGTATTTTTATTTTACAGGACTGCAAGATATAACAACTTGTTTAGATAATTCTTTAAAATTATCTAATTATTTTACATTTTTAGGACTGAGAGCAACATGGACTCAGAAACAGAGGATGACCCCGACCTCGAGGAGAGTGACATGCTGGAGGAGGACGATCCTGGTGATGATCCTCACATAGTTGACACTGAAACAGAAACATCTCAAGCACCGTTGCCCAGAAACCAAGACAAGCGGAGAAAAACCAACAAGCAGAGGCAGTCAGAAGAATTTTTGGATGTTGTTAAAAAATTGTTTAATGCAAAACAAAAGGATCAGAGTGAAATTTGTTATTTTGCACACAGCATGGGTCCTCAGATGCAGGGGGTTCCGGAAGAGTACTTATGTGTGAACTGGTTCTTACCAAGAACGTCCTCCTCAAAATAGAAAACCACAATCAGAGGTCCCCAGTCCAACTCATTTCCTTGGAAGGTATGACAACAACAATGTTTTCCCTAGTACCTCCTATGACCCTAGGCCAAACCCATATCCACCTGCTGCTGGGTCATCTTATGTTGGCATGCCTCAACATTTCTACAATCCATAAGCCACAATGCACGTTTCCAGGGAGGGGCATCTTATCGTCCACATATTCAACCTCCCCCTTTCCCTCTAGAGGAGCCACACCATCAGTCTCCCTCTCATAATCTGTAACTTCCCTTTCCCTTTTTTTTTTTTTGCTTTTTGCATATTTTGCAGTTGATAAACTTTTCTATGAAATGCACATGCATTTCTAAAGTTTGCATTTTGCACATGTGCAGTTTTGTTAATAGAGTATATGCATTAATAAATATTTTGCATTTAATAACATGTTGTTTTTGTGTTTGTGCTACGTGTTTACATGTGGTCAGATCAATTCATTATAAATACTTACCTTAGCGTTATTAGTAAATGTTCATATGGTGATACTGCAACCCTGCAGTTGGTATCCTGTCTCAACAAGTCAGGCATCAAAATGTCAAGAAGAAAGTCAAATCTGGTAAAGGAAATAGGTCAGTTGTTAACACTACACAAACATGAACAGATGCTAAACCTAACCCTATGCTAACCGTAACCCAACCCTAACCCTGTGTTAACTGGAACCCTATGTTAACCCTACCCCTAAACCTATGCTAATCTTAACACAGCTCAAAGCCTATCCTAACCCAGCCCTATACTAGCCCGAACCATAACCCTTTGCTAACTATAACACAACACTATACTAAACCTAACCCAACACATTATACAAACCACATGCAGACATGAGGTTAGGGTAGGATTGGGGTTTGGGACCAGTGGGGCTGGGAGTATGGTTAGGATTGAGGGATTGTGAATAGTGGGACTGAAATTAGGGTTAGGATTGGGAGTAGTGGGACTGTGATCATGGTTAGGGGATTGGGACTAGTGGGAGTGGAATTAGGGTTAGAGGATTGTAGCTACTGGGAGTGGGATTAGGGTTAGGGGATTGGGACTAGTGGAAGTGGGAGCAGGGTTATGTGATTGGGACTAGTGGGACTGGATTTAGGTTTAGGGGATTGGAACTAGTGGAAGTGGGGTTAGGGGATTGGGAATAGTGGGAGTGGGATTAGGGCTAGGGGATTGGGACTAGTGGGAGTGGGATCAGGGTTAGGGGATTGGGACTAGTGGGACTGGGTTTAGGGTTAGGAGATTAGGACTAGTGGGAGCAAGATTAGGGTTAGGGGATTGGGACTAGTGGGAGTGGGATAAGGGTAGGGGATTGGGCACTAGTGGGATTGGGTTTAGGATTAGGGGATTGGGACTAGTGGGAGAGGGATTAGGGTTAGGGGATTGGGACTAGTGGAACCGGGATTAGGGTTAGGTTTGTAGAATTGAGAATAGTGGGACTAGAATAGGGTTAGGATTGAGACTGGTGGGACTGGCATTTTCACTTACATTGAGATACGTTTGTAATTTCTGAACTTTATAGGGTGCTCTCTCAAGTCTTGATAAAGCAAGACAAATTGTCCTCTTGAGCAATGGGTTTGTAGGATGGGATGAACCCAACAGCGACGTTGCTGCCTCTGTTGAAGGATATTTTCCCAATAAAGGAGTACAAACAGCAACAGCTTCTCTTTGTTCTCTCTCTTCACCCAGGAAATACCAGGAATTGCACAGAATGTGATGTAGAGGGGTGGGGTTTTCAACTAACGCCAACACTTCCAAAACGCTTACAAAACGCCTTAAAAATGCTTGCGCGCTAATTTTAGCTCTAGTGCAAAAAAACATGGCTAAAACACGGCAATAGCACTAGACGTTTTCGAGGCATTTTTCAAGCGCCTCAGTGTGAAAGTGGCCTTAATGAACAAAATAAACACACTCGCTCAACTGTGTTTACTATGCTTCAGTTTGTAACTGAACAGGAAGCCGCTCAGCACAGAGCAATTCCTGTTCATTCACTGCCCAGTGCAGCTGAGGCTGCAGAGAAAGGCATGTGCATTTAAGCTATGGGGTGCACACCCTAATGCAGTGGTTCTCAACTCCGGTCCTCGGGACCCCCCAACAGGCCAGGTTTGCAGGATAACTGAAATACATCACAGGTGATATAATTTACTGCTCAGTGATTGCAGTACCAAGGTAATACTTAAAATCTGGCCTGTTGGTGGGTCCCGAGGACCGGAGTTGAGAACCACTGCCCTAATGCAATAGGCTGCGCACACCAATGGAAAAAACAAGAGCCAGGGATAAATCCAAGGCAAATACCAAGCTCGACTTACCAGGCAGCTGTGACTAACCAAATTAACCTGTCTAACAGTATGCGTATAAAAACAGGGGTTTAGTTGCACAAATTTGCAAATGCATGCGTAAGCTGCAGGCCAAGGCACCCTGTGATCTGTAGTCCTATCTCTGACTTGTAAGAGACTCCACAGTGGCAGCACATGCATTCTAATAAGATAAGTGAAGGCAGATGGTCTGGAGGGGGCCCCATCCCTCCTTAAAGGTGCAGGGCACATTGAACACCCAGCATATAGCACAGTGGCTGCAAAGATGTCAATGCGTTGCCTGACCAAAAATCAAACATACCAAACAATGACCACTGCCTACACCTATAACTGGTCTTTGCAGCAAGGAGCATTGGAGGGCAACAAACAGAAAAAACAAGGGCCAGGGATAAATCTAAGGCAAATACCAAGCTCTACTTACCGGCCAGCTGCAACTAACCAAATTAACCTGTCTAACGGTATGCGTTTAAGCCAATTAAACCAATCAACGTCGACCGGCCATTCATCTC
>BLSH010243217.1:636454-671831 GCA_018402905.1 Glandirana rugosa
TATTTTTTTTTGTGTGTAGTGTTGCATGACCATGCAATTGTCAGTTAAAGTAACGCAGTGCCATATCGTAAAAAATGGCCTGGTCAGGAAGGGGGGTAAACCTTCTGGAGGTGAATTGGTTAAAGGAAGCAAGCTGCAATTGTCCCACACAAGGAAGGTAGTAAATAACTGGTTGAGTGTAAAGTATAAACAGGAACCTTTCCATGCTGTCCTGCCTTAGAACATAAAGATTGAGTTATTTGAATCTCCAAGAAGTCATGTCCTAGGCTAGATATTCTGCCATAGGTCTTGTGAGAGTGGGACCCAAAGGGGTTGATTTACTAAAGCTGGAGAGTGCAAAAACCAGTGCAGCTGTGCATGCTAGCCAATCAGCTTCTAACCTCAGGTTGTTCAATCAAGCTTTGACAATAAAACCTTGAAGCTGATTGGTTTCTGTGTGGAGCTGCACCAAATTTTGCACTTTCAAGCTTTAGTAAATCAACCCCAAAGAGTCTAGAAAGGTGTGCAGAAGTCTGTGTTCTAGAAAGATAAACCTTCATGTACCCTGTGCTCCCTCTATCCTCCAAATTTAGTACAATAAATATGTTCAAGTTTAACTTTAAAATAACTGGCGACCATCTCAGTGTAATTTGAGACCTAAGTGGAGGGAATGGACACACCCCCCTCTACACAGTCTCATAGAGGAACATGCATGCACAGCTGAGGCTGACCTCCTGTCCCCAGGGATCCTTTGGATTCAGCAGAACTTATCAGAAGTCACTGATGCAGATATCAGGGGAAGGAGAAAACAGACAGAAATCACATGAGGAGTTTTTGATAGAGGCAAGTGCACATTAGATGTGCTTTGTTCATTTTTCATTTTAGGGATTTACAACTACTTTAATTGTGCCTTGGTCATTGATTCCAATGCATTTTACCAAAGCAGCAAAAACTCATTAAAATACCCCAACTGCTGAAATTTCAGCAAATCAAAAATAGTCAGTTTTGTTGATTCTTAATTACTATTGTTAATGCATAAATCCCAACTGTCCCTAATTTCAAAGGACTGACCCTGATTCGGACCAAAGTCCCTCTGCCGCTCTTTCCTCCTCATTTGTCAACAGTTTGGTCTGATCTATATAGTTGTATATAATATGCACTATTTATCCTTCAAAAAGCATTTCACAGTGCTAAACCATTCATCCAAATTCTAAATGGCTGAATTTGTAAATTTCAAAAACCAGCATACAGGAATAGTAGTGATTAAAAAAAAAAAAACACTTGTGGATTTAACTAATTTTTTATGTATAATTCTGCTTTAAGGGGGTGTGGAAGGGGGTGTGCCCTATGCCTACATACTTTTGATAATAGGTGCCCCTTGTTGCCATATCAAAAAGTTAGGAGGTATGCTAATGTTGTTATAATATTACATTTATTTTTATTACCAGGAGACCTGTGTACCATACTGGCACATGTAGTTCTAGGATGTCATTTATAATATACAGTATCTCACAAAAGTGAGCACACCCCTCTCATCTTTGTACATATTTTATTATATCTTTTCATGTGACAACACTGAAAAAAATGACACTTTGTTACAATGTAAAGGAGTGAGTGTACAGCTTGTATAACAGTGTAAATTTGCTGTCCCCTCAAAATAACTCAACACACAGCCATTAATATCTAAACTGCTGGCAACAAAACTGAGTACACCCCTAAGTGAAAATGTCCAAATCGGGCCCAATTAGCCATTTTACCTACCCAGTGTCATGCGACTCGTTAGTGTTACAAGGTCTCAGGTGGGAATGGGGAGCAGGTGTGTTAAATTTGGTGTTATCGCGCTCTCACTCTCTTATACTGGTTACTGGAAGTTCAAAATGGCACCTCAATGCAAAGAACTCTCTGATAATCTGATAAAAAGAATTGTTGCTCTACATAAAAATGGCCTAGGCTATAAGAAGATTGCCAAGACCCTGAAACTGAGATGCAGCACAGTGGCCTAGACCATACAGCGGTTTCACCGGACAGGTTCCACTCAGAACAGGCCTCGCCATATTGAAACCAAAGAAATTGAGTGCACGTGCTCAGCATCATATCCAAGGCTGTCTTTGGGAAATGGATATATGAGTGCCAGCATTGCTGCAGAGATTGAAGGGGTGGGGGGTCAGCCTGTCAGTGCTCAGACAATATGAGGCACACTGCATCAAATTGGTCTGCATGGCTGTTGTCCCAGAAGGAAGCGTCTTCTAAAGATGATGCACAAGAAAGCCTGCAAACAGTTTGCTGAAGACAAGCAGACTAAGGACATGGATTACTGAAACCATGTCCTGTGGTCTGATGAGGCCAAGATAAACTTATTTGGTTCAGATGGTGTCAAGCGTGTATGGCAGCAACCAGGTGAGGAGTACAAAGACAAGTGTGTCTTACCTACAGTCAAGCATGGTGGTGGGAGTGTCATGGTCTGGGGCTGCATGAGTGCTGCCGACACTGGGGAGCTACAGTTCATTGAGGGAACCATGAATGCCAACATGTACTATGACATACTGTAGCAGAGCATGATCCCGCTTCCTTCAGAGCCTGGGCCGCAGGGCAGTATTCCAACATGATAATGACCCCAAACACACCTCCAAGACAACCACTGCCTTGCTAAAGAAGCTGAGGGCAAAGGTGATGGACTGGCCAAGCATGTCTCCAGACCTAAACCCTATTGAGCATTAGTGGGAGTGGGGCATCCTCAAACGGAAGGTGGAGGAGCACAAGATCTATAACATCCACCAGCTCAGTGATGACGTCATGGGGGAGTGGAAGAAGACTCCAGTGGCAACCTGTGAAGCTCTGGTTAACTCTTTGCCCAGGAGGGTTAAGGCAGTGCTGGAAAATAATGGTGGCCACACAAAATATTGACACTCTGGGTCCAATGTGGACATTTTCACTTAGGGGTGTACTCACTTTTATTGCCAGCGGTTTAGACATGAATGGCTGTCTGTTGAGTTGTTTTGAGGGGGCAGCAAATTTACACTGTTATACAAGATGTACACTCACTACTTTACATTGTAGCAAAGTGTAATTTCTTCAATGGTGTCACATGAAAAGATATAATAACGTATTTACAAAAATGTGAGGGGTGTACTCACTTTTGTGAGATACTGTAAATACAGTATCTCACAAAAGTGAGTACACCCCTCACATTTTTGTAACTATTTTATTCTATCTTTTCATTTGACAACACTGAAGAACAGTGAAGAAATGACACTTTGCTACAATATAAAGTAGTAAGTGTACAGCTTGTATAACAGTGTAAATTTGCTGTCCCCTCAAAATAACTAAATTCACAGCCTCATTGCTGTATTCATTTTTTTCCACAGCACCGCAAATTGGTTGGTTATAATTGCTAATTAAAATGCAGATTGTATAATACAGGTTGCTTCTACATGACAGTTTATAATGGCAGTGTCTCTTTAAGATAAAAAGAAAAGAAAAAAACAAATGTTCCTTTTGTAGGTATATGAAATAAGTATGTTTAGGATGCTAGTTATTGTTGCATTCCTTATAATACAAGATGCTAGAATGTATTTGGACCTAGTAATAGAAAACAAATCACATAAGCAGTTAAAATTATTTTCACACAGAGCTAATAGCACAGCTGACATGTGGATGAAATGGAATGGAAACCACACACCTCTGATCTGCTTTATGCCGATTGCATCCGTGTCTACTCAAGAAAACAAGTGGACAGAATCATTCGACACCTTCATGCTCATCAAAGCAAAGCCAGACAACAATTGCAGCCATTCATACTGGTTGTTGATGCTGATTTTCCAGTTCAACGATATGCAGATGAATCTCATTTATTATATCAACTACTGAGCGTTTCTAAAGAGTTCAAATCAACATTTTCTCGTGGTACACAGCCATTTTGGACAGAAAATTCAGTGGTTTAAAACATGGATTTAATTTTATTATATTATTAGTTTTCCATTTGTGATGTTAGGAACAAAGATAAACTGCTGGTTCAGATTGACCAATAAATTCAATCCATTGCCCATTTGTTAATCATACATAGAGGGCATTTTTTTTTGAAAATCTCTTTTTAAACTTTTTTTGTAAGTACTGCTGACTTTCTCCAGTATCTTTCAGCCATTCCAGCATTGGCTGCACATAGGCTGCTCTAGACTGGCGTCCTAAAATTGACAATGGTAAACCATGCTGGCACAATGTGAGTTTTCACTGTCGCGTATAGTGCAGGAGCCGCAGTGTAGCTGCCCTAGGTAAATAACTCAAATGTTTCAGAAAAAATATTAATTACCCAGTGTTTTTAATACATACGGTAATACCAAAAAATATATAAATATATATAGTATAAACATATACACAATTATTTATACATTGCCAATCATTAATGTCTATAAATTCATGCAGTGCTCTGTGCTTTTTAAATTTCTTCAACAGTTGAGCACAGAGCACTGTGTTTATATTGAAAACACCGGGTAATCAATTCATTTTGTGAAACATTTGCGTTATTTACCTAGCTACATCTGGGCACATATATTAGCAGTTACACACTGAGTGTGTAAGGGTAGCAGCGGCTTGGACAAATATGATAGTAATATTTTTATTGGTTGATTGTTGTTTCATTTTTTTGTCTGAGGCGCAGGTTTGTTGATTTATCTGACAGTGCAGGAATACAAATGAGAGACAGTTGTCACTCAATAACGTAATGTACTTAAACAAGTATTCTTTTAATAAAAGTTGCATATTTTTATATATATATATATATATATATATATATATATATATATTCATATGTTACAGCTTATATGAGATTTTAGTAATTGAGTTTTAAATCAATATTTTCATCATCACTGAAATTAAATGTTCTGTTGTACAATATTCATGGGTCTCTGATGTTGTACCAAGGTGATGGTGGGGCTAAAACAAGGAGGTGGTATTTCCACAATGCAGCCCCAAAGAACAATAGGAGAAGAGTTTTTTTTTTTAACCAGTCTCCCAATCTGACCCTTCTGCAGAGAAACCCTTCCACTGATCAGAACACATTGCATGGGAACAGGTTATGTTCACTGGTAATACCACAATGTGAATGATAAAGCTAGGAGTGTAAATCTACGCCAGGGGTCTACACGTATAGATTTTTTTTTGTTCAACCTGCAGGCTGATTCCCCCATCCATGGCATATAGCGTGGATAGAGGAATCTTCTACTATGACTAGTGTAGTCTGACAGCCACAGCCGGTGCCTGTCAGAGTATCCAAACAGAAGCTATTTAGTCAAAAAGTTTTTGGCCAATTCCTTTTATTTTTTAATCAAAGGATTTTGGGTAGGAGGTGACCGACGGGGCCATCCATGTAGTGAAATTTGCCAGGTCTTCAGAACTAGCTGAAACTCATATAGCATGCAGTTGCATATCATATGGAATGTATACAACATACATGACAAAGACAAGCACCGTGAAGAATTTGTAGGTGTTGCTCCCAATGAGTGAGACTATAGCAAAGTTGGCTAAGTAGCATTGGCTAAGTGTCATTGGCTAAGTGGCATCCTCATATGTATGAGGGTATTTTAGCAGGGGAGAAATGGTCTGGGAAGCATTTGCCCCTTCCCTGCTCCAAAATAAATGTTGGGCTGTTGGCTCTGATTGGTAATACTTTTTAAAGTGAAAGTAAAATGCCACGCATTACTTTTACCTATAAGTAAGCCTATAATAAGGTTTGCCTTTAGGTAGTGTAAATATCTCCTAAATGGGCATTGTTTAGGAGATATTTGCATTATATGCAGCCAGTGACATCACTAGCTCATGCGCTCTGTAGGAACGGCCAGACATGCCATTCCTTCTGAGCTGCGCTGCATCCGCCAGTGCTTCTAATCAGTGTCCACCTGAGTTATAGGAGGAGTCATTTTCATTCTCCCATAAAGAGGAGTGTATTTCTCCCATGGTTGAGAAGTGGGATCTTTCATTCTATGGTTAGCGTAAGACCCACTGAAAATGGGGTACTTTGATGCAGTAGTGGGCTTAAGCACTGTATGGCCATATGGTGTGACCAAATCCCCATATTTGCTTATTTGCCTATTACGTACAGGTGTTTTAAATAGCCTTGTAGGATTTAAATGACATTTTTGTATGTGTGCACTGTAATCTTTTGTTCTACATGCGCAGGAGTGACATCATCGCGGCCCTGGCTAGTCGCAGAACCCAAAAGCAAGATGGGTAAGGATGGGAGCCCGCTGCAGCTCTCAGATCTCGGTGTGGGAGGGCTTCATTTTAAGGTAAGTTTACATAATGTGCTAATATGCGTCGCATAGTAGCACATTATGCTTTTACTTTGCAGGGTGTAAAAAAAAAGAAGTCCAGCGGTTTATAAACGCTTTAATTCAGAACTCATCAGAGTGGGCCCTGCAGTCAGAGACAGCTAATAGATGCTAATGGACGCTATATAGCTATCTGCTACTGTATTGCATCTCAGACTACAGCACCTGACTTCCTTTGTGGCTCTGAGATATTATGTGAAAGAATGTACAGACGACCAATAGAGCTGAAGCGGGAGACTGTACAGAGATTTCCCCACATACACCGCTGTGAAAAAATCCCCAATTGCCATAATTTTTCACATATCAGGACCCAGCTATATGGACCAAATTTAGCATCAAGAAGGTAGGAGATATTGTGTGTAGTGGAAATTTCCTCAAGTTTGATGCTACAAAAGGAAAATTGAATTTGCCAAATACAAATTTGTTCCGCTACCTGCAATTTAGGCATGCAGATAACACTTAATTTGGTACGTCGCCTCTTCCGATTCAAATGAGCGATCTGAAGTCTTTGCTTAGAGATGACTCTTTAGATAAGGCTTTGTCCACTATTTACAAGCAACTGTGTAATGAGGTTGGTAAGCTACTTGCATGCTGTAGAACTGCCTGGGAGGCGGTGTTCCCCCAACTGGACGGGAATGACTGGGATGATATTTGGGAGATTAATTTCTCCAGATTAGTGGACAGATGGAAACCCTATTTTCCATCCGCCTGGTGGATTCATAGAGGAGAATGGAGCTGTGACAGGTCTGTGCAGAGACTGTCCTGTCATCCGCCGGCTCAGTGGGGATAAACGGATGGATCCCCGCTGAGCAGCAGAGCCCGCTGGTGTGAAAGGGGGCCTTAATGTTGTGGGGGGAGGGAGCCATGGACTTAGAAATTTCATATGTGAGTCTGATGTTAGTATTCGCTAGCAGGGGGTATACCATAGCTGTGTGGGGCTAGAATACGTCATTATGTAACTACGTTTAAATAAAATGATATTTGTTGCTCATGTTTCAATCCTCAGAGTTATGCTGAGGGCCCAATGTTGAGAGGTGTTTTGATTTTTTGTTGAGGAGTGAGGCCTGGTACCAGATTGTCTCCCAATTGTTATCTGTGTTTGTTTTTTTATATGTCATCTAAAAATTCAATAAAAAGAATTTTACAAAAAAAAAAGAATGTACAGATCTGCAAACGAAGAATGCAAAACTGTAAAATGTACGGTTCTCATTTGTTATGAAGTTTAATGATAAGGATTATTTCTGATTATTTCTGATAATGAAATGGTGTTTTATTAAGTCTTTATTAGGTATTTTATTTACAATCGTATGACTTTCAGAGAGCAGAAGTCATCTTGTTCAACTCATCAAGTACTTTCTTATTAACAATTCATCCCTTACAATCCCCTGTTTTAGCATATAAGTTTAAAAATGTGTTAAAGTAAAGCAGGTTCTTTAAAACAACACATACCTTTTACCATGGCCACCAATCGCAATGGCACAGTAAAACAGTTTGTGCAGGGAACACAGTTTATCCTGTTTGCTTCAGGCCTAAAGTTCCAAGTCATTCCCCTGAATATCCCACCTGATGCCATAAAGGGGCTGTGTTATATAAGTGATTGTAAAGTCTCTTTTTTTTTGTTTTGTTTTTTTTTAACCACTTCCCTACCGCCGTATGCAGAATGACGGCTGGGAAGCGGTTCAGTTATCCTGACTGGGCGTCATATGACGTCCAGCAGGATAACAAGCCAGCGCACGCCCGTGGGGCTGCGCAGCACGGTGATCGGTGATGTGGTGTGTCAGTCTGACCCCCCGCATCTCCAATCGTTGTAAAGATCTTCTGTCAGAGGTACTTTACCACGTGATCAGCTGTGACGAATCCCAGCTGATCACAGTGTAAATAGGAAAAACCACATATCTGGTTTTCCTCTACTTGCGTCTGCAGACGCGAGTAGATGAGAGCCAATCGGCGGCTCGCCTGACAGGGGGGTCTGCGCTGATTGTTTATCAGTACAGCCCCCCAAGGATCGCCACCCAAGACCACCAAGGAGCCCACCTAGGACCACCAGGGAATGCCCACCCATGAACCACCAGGTAGACCACCAGGGAATGCCCACCCTGACCACCAGGGAGCCCACCCAGGGACCACCAGGGAGCCCACCCAGGGACCACCAGTGCCCAACAGGGATGGCACTCAGTGCCCATCTTGGATGCCACACAGGACCACCAGGGAATGCCTGCATAAAAGTGCCATCAATCATTGCCACCTATCAGTGCCCAACAGTGTCACCTATCAGTGCCCATCAGTGCCACCTATCAATGCCTAGTGCCACCTATCAGTGCCCATCAGTGCTGCATATGAGTGCCCATCAGTGCCAATTATCAGTGCCACCTATCATTGTCCATCAGTGCTGCTTATCAGTGCCGCCTATCAGTGCTCCACATATGTGACTCATCATCAGTGCCCACAGGTGCCACTTCACCAGTGCCACCTCATCAGAGCCTATCAGTACTGCCTCATCAGTGCCCGTCAGTGTAGCCTCATCAGTGCCTCATCAGTGCCCATCAGTGATGGAGAAAACATACTTATTTACAATGTTTTGTGACAGAAACAAAGAAAAACTTTTTTTTCCCCAAAATTTTCAGTTTTTGTTTTATTTGAAGTGCAAAAAATAAAAATCCCAGAGGTGATCAAATACCACCAAAAGAAAGCTCCATTTGAGGGAAAAAATTATAAAAATGTTGTTTGTGTACAGCATCACACGACCACCCAATTGTCATTAAAAGTGTAACAGCGCTGAAAGCCGAAAATTGGCCTGGACAGGAAGCAGGGCAGTTTTGTGTGCCATGATGACAGCTGCCCCCAGGACCACTCCGCCTGCCCCTATACTGCCCTAGCCTGTCTATATACTACCTTAGCCTACACCTATACTACCCTAGCCTGTCTATATACTACCCTAGCCTGTCTAAATACTGCCCTAGCCCACCTCTTTACTGCCCTAGCCTGCCCTTACACTGCCCTAGCCCGCCCATTGGGATTTTTTTGGGGGGTGTGGGAGGGGGGGCAGCATTTCATTCTTGGACCCAGGCAGCACAATGTCTTGGGCCAGCCCTGACAGGAAGGGGGGTAAGTGCCTGGTATTGAAGTGCTTAAATAACAAACATGTTATACTTACTTACGCTATGCAGTTGGTTTTGCACAGAGCAACCCGGATCCTCCTCTTCTTGGGTCCCTCTTTGCTGCTCCCTCCCCTCCTATTGAGTGCCCCCTGAGTCAGCAGCTTCCTATGGGGGCACTGAGCCGAGTCAAAACTCAGTGTATCCATTCAGACGCAGAGCCCGACCCCGCCCCTTCTCTCCCCTGATAGGCTGACTAACTTTAATTGACAGCCGTGGGAGCCGATGGCACCGCTGCTGTGTCTCAGCCAATCAGGAGGAGTGTCCTGGACGGCTTAGACATTCACAGACATCGCTGGAGAGAGAAGGGGCTCAGGAAAGTAATAAGGGGGTGTTGGGAAGGCTGCTACACAAAAAAGTTTTTTTATCTTAATGCATAGAATGTATTAAGATAAAAAATCTTCTGCCTTTACAATGACTTTAATGTGACTTCTGTGCCGGCATACAACAGTGTAATACTTGAACTCTTCTTATTTCTTTCGCTCCACAGAATTAATGCAAACTATAGCGGCATAATTGTACAATATATGTGATTATTCCTAATGCCTCTGGGTGTGCATGGCTCTACAGGCTCCACGATTGGATTCCCACTGGAGCCTTTAGGCACACAACTTTGTCACTTTAAGTTTCACCCCTCTGCTAGAACACCTCTTTTATGCAACACAATTATTGTTTTCCTGGTTTTAACCTGGCTTAGAAAATTGTGGCAATGTGTAAATGGTCTAATATGAGATAACTATTGAAAATGACGATGGAAAAATATTTGTGTGGCCAAAAGTTATACACTGATTGCTGTCTCTTTGAATCTGCCTCCCTTAGACGCATGCCTACTGAGCCTGAGGCTGGGTTCACACTGATACGACATACACTCTGACTTTGGGAGCACATGTCACATGACGTGTATAATTCATTGGCTCCCTATGTGAGCCGTCTTAACTGGTCCGACACAAGTCACATAATAAGACACAAGAAGACATCAGCGCGGCAAGAAGAAGGATGAAGACAGCTGGAGCTGCTTTAATAAAGGACTTTGTCAAAAAACAGAGTGTTGGTTTTATTTCTTTGACACTTTTTTTGGGTGAATGAGGAGGGAAACAATGTATCATATACTCATTCAGATAGGGTGGGGGGGCACGATCTGGGGTCCCCCTTGTTAAAGGGGGATTCTAGATTCCGATAAGCCCCCCACCCGCAGACCCCCACATCCAACTCCCAGGGTTGTCTGGAAGAGTCCCTAGTCCCCATCAGCATGGGGACAAGGTGCTTTGGGGAGGGGGTGCAGAGCTCTCATCTGCCCCAAAGCAACCACCCCCCCATGTTGAGGGCATGTGGCCTGGTATGGTCCAGGAGGGGGGCGCTCACTCGCCCCCCCCCTTTCTGGACGTGCCGAGCTGCATGCTCAGATAAGGGTCTGGTATGGATATTTTTTGTCTATTTTGGCGTGGGGGTTCCCCTTAAAATCCATACCAGACCAAAGGGTCTGGTTTGGTCCTGGGGGGGGCCTACCTCGTTTTTTTTTTCCTTTTGGCAAGGGGTTCCTCCTCAAAATTCATACCAGACTCAAAGGGCCTGGTATTTGTCAGGATCATTCTGGATCCTGTTCATTGAAGTCGGATGGAAGTCAAACATGAAGTCGCAGGGCAAAGTCGGATCCACAGTTGTACGACTGTCGTGTCGTACCAGTGGGAACCCGGCCTAATAGTAATCTAGCAAAACTACTCCTAAAATATAAATAAGTCATACAAAATGAAAGACTATTCTAAAGGCTCTTGTGTTCTCTGTAAGATGACATCAAACCATCACCACCACCACTTATTTATGGTTATTCAGTGTACATAAAAAATAGTCCTTGATATTAAAATATCAAATATACAAACAGAATTCATAAATCCATCTCTTAATGTTACATATAAATGTCATGTGTCATAGGTCAGACAGTAAAATACATTATGCACTAACTAACCATGTGGCAAAATAAATTGAAAATGTTCACAGCATAAGGATGATTAATGATGTAAACTGCTGAACCATAGTGGCAAAGTTCGACAAGCCAGTGTTTGTAATTCTTCATCTCTCATTTCCTTCTTTTCATAGAAAATCAATTGATCTTCTCGCTGGGGATTCATGTTCAACATCAGCTTAGCAAAGGCCTCTCATTAGAAAGTCTCAGTTCATTTACAAATGGATGTCACAGATTTGACATGGGGGAACCAAAACCAGTCTGTAACTAGGACATGACAGTGAGGGAGTATATGGACCTTGAAATTGAGGATGCACTTTACCAAATTCAGAATGAACCATTTTAAGTAAGTTCAAAACCAATTTGAATAAAGATCAACTTTACACACATATATTTAATAATTCTACGCTGGTATACAGGAAATATTGTCACTCTTTTAAAAGCTCCTCTCCCAGTTTGCTCCTTCTAGATGTTTAGTCTAACCCTTAAAATTAAACTCTATGATGGCCTCGTGATGGAAGGATGCTGGTGAGTTTAACATCCAATAGTTTCTTAAGCTGGCCATACATTAGTAGAATTCTATTCACAATTTTTTGCTTTCACCTCTTCTGGACTGCCCCACAAAGATATACTGCATCAGGGCAGCTCTCCTGTGCAAAATTGCGTACCTGTACGTGATTTCGTGCATTGGGTCTGTGATTGGACACAGCAGGAACCAATCAGCGGTTCCAGCGGACCTGATGTTCGCCGGTACCCCTCGATTGTTCTCAGGGGAGGCAGAACGGCAGTAAACAAGGCAGGCCGCCATTCTGTGAGAGGGGAAGATGAAGATCTTGTGTTTCTGCTACACAGACAAAAGAAGGAAGGGGTTAAAAGAGGAAGGACTCTCATCCAAGGGAAGGGAGTTAAGTGGATAACTTTGTCTGAGATGAGCACACAACTCCAAAAATTCATTTAAAAAATAACATTTATTGAATACAAAAATTGCATAAAATCATTGTAAAGTATTGATGGATAAGGACATCTGACATAGTGATCCAATATGAACAGATCAGTTGTTGATGCATGGAATGATCCAATGTTTCACAGATCAACCGCTCCATAAGTGGTCCCACCGGATATGACGGAGCTGAAATTGCTCCATGACGTCACATCTGGGGCGGGCGCCTGAGTAGCAGCTCATGAGTGGTGATTTGCCCACACTCCTATGCCAGACTCAAGGCGTGGCCATCGATGTGAGGGCACCGTGCAGCGCCGACCTGCTGCCACTGATAGAAGCAGCAGCGGGCTGACTAATCGGAGCAAGGGAGCGCTCCTCTTCACTCAGGGGCGCCCGAATGCCCAGCCTTAGGACCAACCAGATAAAAAGACAAGGTCCCACTGCCATAACCGGACAACACCACATAGCAAATGAAAAATTACTGCATGTAACTCTCCAACACATGAGTGAATCAATTTAATACATTACAAGACATACCTGTACATTTTTACATCTAACAATATCTATATCATTGATCCTACACCGTGAGGCTATATAAAAGAAAGAAACCAGCGCGCTAGCCTCTATGACTATTTAGATTGGCGGAGTAAATTTGCGGAGTGAATTTCAGTATAGCTTATTGAAATCCTCACAACACAGCTGCCCACTCCTCAGGTGTCACAAATACCCGTGGCTCAGTGAACATAAACAATATAGAGCGGCGCTATGTGATGCTATACAACTTTAGATCCAGATGAATATATAGGTAGTAAAAAATAAAAAAAATAGAAAGTATACAATCCCAATGTGCTTGAAATAAAATAACTCTGAATAAATCTGTAAAAGTAACTAGTGCTTAATAAAAGTGCAACAATCTGTGCTCCAAAACATATATCAAATAAAGTGCAACATTCTGTGCTACAAAGCATATATAAATATCATAACAAATTCACAGTGCTTCAGTCCATGCAGAAATTCAAGTATTATATACAATAAAATATATAAGGTGCAGAGTGCGCATATATAGTCTCTTGGGATTTTCACTCAGTTTTTCCGTAAATGGAATACACAGTTCGAAATTAGGAAAACTCCTCCAATGGAAAGCTCCTCTGATTGTCTACCACCTTCAAGAGATATATATGTATGAAGTGTAAAGTGCAGCAATCCTTCACCATGTGCAGGTGGCCGTTCACCTTAATCCCCCTTGGGGATGCGCCTCTCACTTATGATGAGCTCATTTGTACTTATGAGGTTTCCTTCCTCCATATATGAAACGAAAAATAGGTACAGCCTCTCATAGTGTAGTATTTCAAAGAAAGATTTATTAAAATTGTAGTAATTTACATATAAAATTTCTGATCATCAGCGTGTCCCCGTGTTAAAATCATGCAAAGAAACGATCCAGAGAATAGACTTCCGGGTTCGGCGTCACCACGTATCTTCGCGGTCCTGTATACGCCTCCCCATTGTACGCTTTGTCTTCCCAATATAGAAAGCTCCACATGTTGCCGTGTACAATACACCCACCATTTGACAGTCCACATAGGACCTGGCTAAGTGGGTACAAGGATTTCTGTCTTCTCCCAGTCAAAGCACCTCCCCCACACAGTTAGAAAGCACTCCCTAGGGCACATTTAACCCTTTGATCGCCCCTGCTGTTAACCCCTTCCCTGCCAGTGTCATTAGTACAGTGACAGTACATTTTTTTAGCATTGATGACCGTGTTAGTGTCACTGGTCCGCAAAAAACGATATAACTTTTGCGCAAACCAATCAATATACGCTTATTGGTATTTTTCTTTTTTTTACAAAAACATGTAGCAGAATATATATTGGCCTAAATTGATGAATACATTTCATTTTTTTTTTACATTTTTTTTATTCGGTATGTTTTATAGAATAAGGTAAAAAAAAAAAAATGCAGAAATCTCTCTTTGTGGGAAAAAGGACATCAATTTTATTTGGGTACAACGCCGCACAACTGCACAATTGTCTGTTAAAGTAACGCAGTGTCATATTGCAAAAAATGGCCTGGTCATGAAGAGGGTAAACCTCCCAGAGCTAAATTGGTTAAAGAAGAATTCCAGGTGTAGCCATGGCCCCGACCCCTAGAGGCCTGATGGTGACCTCCATAGCCAGGGACAGCTGACATCCATCTTCACAAAGTGGGTTACTAGGCATGGTGGGTGCAGGTAGAAAAACTGAGTTGGGTGCCAGACACTTTGATGATGCAGAACAAAAGAGATTTATTTTCTCTTAAAGAACTGGGGAAAGTGGGTTAGGTCCAGGACACCCTTTGGGTGGGTGCAAAAGCACTTAGAAGATGTTGAGATTCACTAAAATAGGACAATGAGATAGTTGTATAGTCCTTCTCACTAAACTGTGCCTGACAAGGACTATTTCCTTTGCTATTGAAATTGTACTTTGGACTTCAACACAGATCAATTATCATACCAAACTTGGTATCCCCGGTGTGTAGACCTGGCCTCCATCTCACAGCCTCCCGCTGCAGCTTCATGAGCTTACACTCACAGTCTCTTAACAAGACTCCTTGGACTCCCACTGCCACTGGGTCCCTTGAACTTCACACAGCCAACTGCTGTACCGTATGAGCGTCCACACGCTGACCTGCTGGGTCCCTTACTCGGCTCTTCAGCCTAACTGCTGAACTCTCTTGCAAGTGTCTCCCCTTCGATCCTGGTGGGTTCCTGGCTTAATTTCCGCTGAGACTTTCCCAACTTCCCAACTTGGTGAAAAAGGCTGCTCTGGTACACGCTCAGGCTCTGAACTCTGGCCTCTGATAACAGGAGCATTCTCCCTTGAGGGAGACAGTTTCCCCTTTACCTCTGACCCTGGTTCACACTTTGCCTCTGGCGACAGGAATGGTTGTCCCTTATTTGCAACTCTGTCCCTTCACCTCCGACAAAGAGGGGTTCTCTGGCCGGCAAAACCCATAAAACTTGGCTAGGCTTCCGACATGAAGCCCCAACCCCACGCTGCTGCTTCTGGTCCTGAGTAGGCCTCAGACTGCCTAGCAACCAGGCGCTCCTGGATAGGCCCCAGGCTATTGGCCTAGCAACTGAGAGTCTTTAACAGACGTCCACCCAGACAGCCATCCGGGTGGAACAGAACAGCAATCACCTGACTCCTCCCAAATACATAGGCTCTCTCAGCAGGCCATGGGGCCCAAGAAAACCCCTGCCAATTAGCTAAAGCAGCCTATCCACTCATATGCCCAAACCTCATATTATCACCACAATGCCATAAGTAGCAGTGTCACCCAGTGGCAGAGGAGAGAGGTGCCTCAAACTCAGAATTAGGGAAAGAATCAGGAGGTCCCCTAACAATTGGCCAGGCTAGTTACCACCTAGCAAACTAAATTTAACAGCATCCCTGTTCAAGACCAGGGTGCTACACAGGTATGGATATTTTGTACATAGTTACATTGGTCCCGCAGGAGATGGAGAGGTGGTGCAGTGATACCACGCTGTCCACCTTGTCCAATCAGAGAATATTTTGCTTTCCTTCAGAAAATGCAAAGCATTCCCTGAATGGTGTCCCTGCTGAGCAGCCAACCTCCTGTGTTCAAAATGCAACAGGCTGGCATGGGATCCAGAAGCCAGTGAAGATTGGTGGTGGAGTGGTGTCCTATTTAAGTGATTTTCAGCTTTCAGGGGCACCGGCCAAGTATGGTTTAGCCATAGTTACATTGATCCATGGTAGACCAATATGGCTATGCATAAAATATTCTTACCAGGAATTCCTCTCTAAAAACTTTTTTTCAAATTTCTTTATGTTAGTGGGTACAAATTAACTCAGGAGTGGGATACATTTTTCCAAACAAACACATTTCTAAAATGCATGTGATTTTCATTCATGAAAGTCCTTTCATTCCAAAACTGAATGGTAAAAGAAAAGAACATTTTGAAGTACGTTAGAAAGACATTATCAATGTTCATTCAAAAATCTTCCAGTGTTTCCCCCTTTATATCTTTCTATTACCATAATCTCTTTTCTCTCTCCTACAGAAATAGGTGAAATTGTTTTACTTTCACACTGGGGCTGGCGGGCGGTAGCGGTAAATCCCCGCTAGTCTCAGCGGGGATTTAGCGCTGTTATAGAGGCGCTACGGCGCCGCTATGCAGGGAGGTGCGGGGCACTTTTAACCCCCCCCACAACGGGTTAAACAGGGGTTAAAAGTGCCGGCGCTCGGCGCTCCCGGAGCGGTGTACAGCCGCTACGGGAGCGCTGCCCATTCAATTTAATGGCAGGAGCGGTGGAGGAGCGGTGAATACACCGCTCCCCACATTCCTGAAAAATCATGCTTGCATGATTTTCTGAAGCGCTGCGCTAGCGCAACGCCTCAGTCTGAAAGCATCCATAGAGATGCATAAAAATAATATTTAGAGCGTTATTGCAGCGGTAATTTTAGCGCTTTACCGCTGTAATAACGCCCCAGTGTGAAAGGGGCCTAATAGAAAACTTTTCAGAGCATAAGTAAGATTATAGCAACGGAAGAAGGGCCTGTCCCCCACGTGACATGCCCAGAAGATATACCTCTATTTCAGAACTCGCTACTCAATATATTCTCAGCCCACAGACCACTCAAATGTATATAATGCTATAAGATAATAGAGGCACATTACATATGATATATATGTTCATGCTCTGTAAAATGTATGCTGTTCAACACTATACTCACCTGTACTATAAAAACGTAATAAACTTATGTTAGAAAAAAATCTTACAGTGTATACCCACTTTTATATTAAAAATGGTGCTGCACTCCCAAAAGCTAATGTGCTAGTATCCCTTTAAATCTGTTGCAATTTTCAAACTCAGCATATCATAGCAAACCATTTATAACATGAACATAACAAAACAAAACAAACAATGCATCAGTCCATAAAATGTCATTTAGAATCAATTTGATTGAATATGCTCAATCTTTCATAAAAACAAGCTTGTGTTCACATATCCAAATGACTGCTTCCTTAATTAGTGTTCACCGCAATGTGCTCCAATCATCTACATGCATTAGTTATAATCCCCTCATCCGATCTGCCCTCAACTGGGGGATAAAACCAACCAATGGTCTACAGTATACAGGGGAGGGCTGGGCTAGGGGGCAGGGCAATTTCCCCCCAGGCCACCCTAACTTACATTCAAAATGGGCGACGGCCGCTGCCCACCCACACTTTTTTCTTCTTGTGGAGGAAGGAAGTAGGGGCCAGGGGCGCAGCCTCCAACTAACTGCAGGCAAAGGGGGGGGGTGCCCAGGGCCAGCCCTACCATGTATTCCGCTGGGCCCATTGGGCTGCCTCGGGCGGGGGGGGTTGCCGTCGGATTACACAGAGCGAGGATCTCCTGCTTACAAAGTCCTACCTCCTGGACCAGCTTCTATAATAGACAGCACACTGGTGATGTCTATCATAGGAGGCGGGACTTCATATGACAGCGGCCGCGCCAGGTAAGCGGGAGATCCCCGCTCTGTGCAATCTGGCGGCTCTCCTCTCTCTGCATTGCAGGCTGTATTGGATGGGCACTGGTGAGGCTGTATTGATGGTCACTGATCAAGCTGCACTGATCAGGCTGTGCTGATGGGCACTGATCAGGCTGTGCTGATGGGCACTGGCGAGGCTGCATTGATGGGCACTGATCAGGTTGCATTGATGGGCACTGATCAGGCTGCATTGATGGACACTGATGAGGCTACACTGATCAGGCTGTGCTGATGGGCACTGGCGAGGCAGCATTGATGGGCAATGATCGGGTTGCATTGATGGGCACTGATGAGGCTGCATTGATGGGCACTGGTGAGGCTGCATTGATGGGCACTGATGAGGCTGCATTGATGGGCACTGATGAGGCTGCACTGATGGGCACTGGTGAGGCTGCATTGATGGGCACTGGTGAGGCTGCATTGGTGGGCACTGATGAGCTGCATTGATGCATTATTTTTGTTAATCATCCTTTGTTGCTATTAACATTAAATTATGTTACCACATTGTATCATATTTGTCTTGCTTCATAACATCAATATCCATTCTAAAACCAGGTGGGCATGGATGGTGAGCTGATTTGGTGGTTCAATGGGCCACTTGACTGGACTTGCCCCCCAGGGCTAAGGCTGCCAGCCCTTCCCTGACAGTATATGCGCTTTTGTCCCTGTCTGAGGATCTGTTTTATGCTGTTTCACTCTTTTGCTGACAATACTGAGATTAGAATCCTCCTTCTCTTATACTTCTCTCCATATGCCCAAATCATCAAGAGAGAAAGCTGGACATAGTGCTTTATCTTTTAAAACAACTGGTTTATTAAACATTAACCTTAAAAACACTCACATTTTCCTGTACCCTGGTTACAGTAAAACCCCAGCAGTGCCCATCAGTGCCACCAATCAGTGCCCATCACTGACACCAATCAGTGCCTGTCAATGCTGCTTTTTAGTGCCCATCAGTGCCTGCTCATCAGTGCTTCCGATCAGTGGCCACCAGTGCCACCTATCAGTGCCCATCAATGCAGCCTCACCAGTGCCCATCAGTGCAGCCTCATCAGTGATCATCAGTGCCACCTTATCAGTGCCCATAAGCGCCATCTCATCAGTGCAGCCTATCAGTGCCAATCAGTGCAGTCTCATAAGCGCACATCAATGAAGGAGAAAAATTACTTACTTACAAAATTTACTGAGAGAAACTAAGAAAAACTTTTTTTTTTCAAAATTTTCGGTCTATTTTCTTTTTTTTTGTAAAAAATAAAAAGCCCAGCGGTGATTAAATACCACCAAAAGAAAGCTCTATTTGTGTGAAGAAAATTATTAAAAATGTTTTTTAGTACAGTGTTGCATGACCGCACAATTGTCATTCAAAGTGCGACAGTGCTGAAAGCTAAAAAATGGCCTGGGTAGGAAGGGGGTGAAAGTGCCCAGTGTTGAAGTGGTTAATATTAAGGTAGGTAGCAAAGAATAATTCTCTCTACCTGTATATCTATACATCACTCAGAAAGAATCAACTTTGATTCTTTTTTGCTCAGCTCCCTGATTTTATGGTCACCCCTCCAATGACTTTTATGTGTTTCTATGCCCCAAAATTGCATGCCCTTCATACTTTTGTTATGAACCTTACAGAAATGACTAGAAAGGTGGTGTTTTACATATCCATTATGTACGTTGTATACATGTTCTTTCATTCTATCTTACAGTGACCTTTTCGTTCTTCCTATATATAATAAATTGCATTGGCATTTAATTGCATACACCACCTCTTGGGTGTCACATGAGATAAAATCCCTAATGGTATATTCCTTGCCTCTATGGCCATTTGTGAATGAACCCCTACGCCTCATATTTCCATTTATTCTGCTACAACTACAGTATAGCATCTTCCACATGCATAAAAGCCTTTACCATTAAAAAATGTAAAACCTTTTCTTTCTGAGGGATTTATGACATTTTTTTACTAGTTTATCTCTTAGAGTCGGAGCTTTCTTATAAATGAACATGAGCTCCTTGGGTATATGATTTTTTAGATGTTTTATATGTACAATTAATAAAATTATATTTTTTATATATGTCATTTTGAAATCATTCTTGCACCGCAATAGTCCCATTATCTCCTTACATTCCTTCCAATTTGTTTTCCCTCCCCCCCTTCTGACTTACCTTACGCCCCTCCCGTTTTTTACAATCTACCTAATCAGGGATGAGGTGCTAACTTTTATAGTGCCACCATACTAACTCACTCTAGTTCCATGATTTTTTAGATGTTTATCCAAAGTCAATATTTGCCAGTGTGTGCGGATAATTCGCTCTACCTGTTTATATTGCATGTTGTCGTTTTTACACCACTGGTACTGTCCCCTCTTTACTGTTTTTTTTCTATTGTTTATCTTCCAGCAGCTTCATTCTGTTCATCAATATTCTTCATCAATATTGTTAACTTTACTCCTTTCTGCTTCTATAACTGTGGATTGGTATTCTTTTTCTACAAACATATCTGCAAAGGGGCACAGGAGCACCGCCACCTAATCTCCATGTGGGACGCTGGACCCATAGGGTTCTATTTTTTTTTTTAATACACGATTAGAGCCTGAGGCTCTACTTGGCTTCAAAAGGGTTGGGATCAGAGCACTGCGCCCCAAACCCACCTACTTGTGACATTAGCGAATCAGTATTCACTATTGTCTTCCGGCTTCTCCTCTTGGCCAATCAGGACTGGAGGGGGATCTATAGACTGGATTAGCCAGATGAGGAAGCCAGGGGAGCCGCGACCTGGCTGGAGTAAATGTGGACCTGGCGGAGGGGTTTGTTTGTGCCCCCCCAAAAAATGGAGCACCAGCCACCACTGCTCTTAATGCACATGAACTGTCCCCTGGGCACATTTATCAGCCAGGGCTTAAAGTATCAACTATTTCTGGGTATGTATGAATTACGGTCTGTACTTTTAAAAACGTTTTCATATAAAGCCTACTTCCTTCTTTTGTTATGTCTAAATCTAGGAAGTGAATATGCTCACTACTGCTTTCCCATGTTAACTTGATGTTCCTATCATTCTAGTTCATATTTTGCATAAAGTTATGCAAGCTCTCTTGATCCCCTTCCCATATTAGGATCAAATCATCTATGAACCTCTTATAAAGGATTAGTTCAGGTGTATTAGTAGATATGACACTCTCCTCCTCCCATTTGGCCATGTATAAATTTGCTATACTTGGTGCAAATTTGGCACCCATGGCCACGCCTACTTTTTGGAGGTAATAAGTAATTTCAAACCAAAAATAATTATGTTTTAAACAAAAATCTAAAGCTTTGATTATGCATTTCTTATGTTCACTTGACAGCATGTGGCTCTTATTAAGTGCCCATCTGGCTGCTTATATGGCCCCCTCATGGTCTGTCACGTACCTGGTGGAGGTGTCTGTTGTGCGGGGAACAACCTCTCTAACTATCCTGACTCACGGACCCCTGGAAGTGGGAACAGGGAGCCCGGGAGTACAGGCTGGCACGAGGGCTTAGCAGAGTGGCTGATGCTGATGCAGGAGTCTTGCTGCAGCTGGGTTGAAGGTTAGCACTAGCCACTGGTGGTCCCTGGCGGAGGGACCGGGAGCCTGTGCAGTAGATGGAGGGATGATAACAGGCAGGCCGGGTCATCAAGAGGCGGACGGTGCAGGACCAAGGGGGCAAGCCAAGAGTAGTCGGGGTCACAAGCCGGGTTGTCAGGAGGCAGGCAGCGAGGTAAAGAGCAGCAGGCAGAGAGTAGTCGGGGTCACAAGCAGGGGTCGGTGCAGGCAGAAGGTGATGAGAAGTAACAAGCTGGGTCACAGGAAACAGGAAGTCAGATCAAACAGGTCACTCAGGAACACGGATACGCTGTAGACAGGACAGCACTTGCTACAGGAAGCAGGAAGTTTATATAGAGCTGCTCATCCAGGAAATAGAGGAAACCACAATCAAATGCAATTAACCCTCAGCACAGTCTTTTTCTAACATGGTCTATGTGTGTGTATAACAAATATACATCTGCTGTTGTTAATACAGTACTAGTTTCTATATTTTGCATCAATTGTATAATGTACTGGTATCTCAACCAGCGGCTGTAAAAAGTAATCTATATATTCCCCCAATCAGGAAGTGAGCGAATCTATGCCATTAATGATGGGCCTGCCCAGGGGATTATCTTTATTTTTGTGGATTTTGGGAACACAATATATAATAGGCAATTTACAAGTAGATGGTATTAGATATTTTTCCTCTTTTTTGTTTAGAATGCATAGGGGAGGGGCCTATCTGCCGTTATGCTGAGGCGCGCACTGTGAGCATATCGTGGAAATACTGTCTGATTGCCTTATACCCGGACTGTGAGGACTGAATGCTTTTTACAGTTTGGTGCACTAGGGCCCATTCACACCTGAGCGTTTTGTAGCTTAAATATGCCTGAAGCTACAAAACGCTGGAGGGGAAAAAAATCGATGATTCTCCACTCAAAAACGCCTGAAGCCAAACGCCCTGAGCTCAAACTACTCCCAGAGGTATTTTTCTCACGCGAATTGGGCGTTTCTGGAACATTTGTATTGCCATTCTATCAATGGAAAAGCGTCAGTCGCATGTATTAGCGCGACATCGGCGTTTGCAAACGCGCAACAAAACGTGCAACAAAAAGCCTCAAAAAGGTCCAAAAACGTGTCACTTGGGTGTGAATGCAGTCTAAGCACCAGGAAAATGTGAGTGTTTTTATACTTAGTGTTTAACCAGTTGCCGACCGCCCTCCGTGGATTGACAGTGGCAACATGGCTCTCCTGCGTGAATCGCCGTCACCTGGCGGCGGGCGCAGGAGCGTGTATTGTGGGCGTACTCTCACACGCTAGTGGGGGAGCCAATCAGCGGGTGGGGTGGACTCAATGTCCGCCGGCTACCCATGATCGCTCCCCGCAGTGACAGAACGGGGATCCATGAGTGTAAACAAGCAGATCCCCGTTCTGACAGGGGAGAAGAGAGTGATCATACGTTCCCAGTATATGGGAGCAGCAATCAATCTCCTCCCCCAGGCAGCCCAACCCCCACACAGTTAGATCACACTGACAGGGAACATATTTAACCCCTTCCCTGCCAGTGACATTTACACAGTAATCAGTGGCTATTTAAAGCTCTGATCACTGTATAAATGTCATTGTCCTCCAAGTGTAAAAAGTGTCCGATATGTCTATCGCAATATCGCAGTCCCGCTGAAAATCGCAGATCACTGCCATTACTAGTAGAAAAAAAATAAAAATGCCATAAATCAATTCTCATAGTTTGCAGATGCTATAACTTTTGCAAAAACCAATCAATATACGCTTATTGCAATTTCTTTCACCAGAAATATGAGGAAGAATACATCTCGGCCTAAACTGATGAGTAAATTTGTTTTTTTAATTTTTTTTTGGGATATGTATTATAGCAAAAAGTAAAACATATTGTTTTTTTTTTTCAAAATTGTCGCTCTTTATTTGTTTATAGCTCAAACAATAAAAAACGCAGAGGTGATCAAATACCACCAAAAGAAAGTTCTATTTGTGGGGTGGGAAAGGACATATTTGGGCACAGCGTCACACGACTGCGCAATTGTCAGCTAAAATAGCACAGTGCCATATCGCAAAAAATGGCCTGGTCGTGAAGGGGGGTAAACATTCTGGGGCTTAAGTGGTAACATTGTAGAAACACAGTGTGTTACCTCAGGTGGCTTTGTTAAAGCAAATCTGTCATGGGAGAAGTATTAGGACAACCATTGCTGATTTCCTTCTACAAATGGTTAGTAGACGGTCTGTTATGCTGGATGCAGCAAGGTCTAATTCACTCACCTGGAACAAGTATGCAGATCAGGAGTGCCAGAGAAAAGTCAGCAGACCATATCTCCATGCTTGTTTCAAGTCAGCAACCCAAAAAGCATGGAATTGAGACTCTTGACAAAAAAACCAACTAGCATTTTCAAAACGCGAGGTCACGTTTCCCTAAAGATCAGTTTCTTTATGCTTACATGGCCAGAGTCCATAAGATATATAGCAAGCCTGTAGATGTGTGAACTGGAACAAAGGATGTTTTACATTTTAGACAAACTGATTTTCAATAACTTTTTTATGAACCAGATTATAAATTCACTCTTCAGTGTAGATGTCCAGGTTTTAGCAGCTTTGACTATGCTGTGATAAAATCCAGAAACAAGAAACCTTGTAACCTAGTCTTGGATTACAAGCAAAACAGCTACCCATCCCACACATCATAATGTCAAGTTTAATAGATAAAGATCAGCTCAATTCATCCCAAATTCAGCATGTGATTCAGTCACTGACTAATCAAGGATATTAGTGCCTAAACAAATTTTCCAAATTGAATAGGAGACTTTTTAAGAAATATAAGGCAGTGCTCTACTAATTCAATTAAAAGTAACTAATAGACTATCATCCTATATTGTAAAACAAACCAATCAATGTAAAAAAGAAATGAAAGGCAAAATATTTGTGTATACATATAAAAACATTAGAAATACCTTTTTCCCTTTTTTATAAGTAATCACATACCTTCTGCTCTCAGCCGCAACAGAAGCTGGGGGTGGGGAAACAGCTGCACACTGATCTTCCCACTGAACGGTTGTGCAGGGAGGGAAGGGGCGTGTCAACACAAGGCTGATCTTTGGATTGTGGAGCCAACTTGGCTCGATATCGCAAACCTGACAGCGGCTGCTGGATCTCGGATCGTGGGCGCGCACTCACTGTGTAGAGGGGGAGCTAGGGAGCGGGTAGGGTGGACTCGATGTCCGCTGGTTACCTGCGATCGCTCCCCCGCAGTGACAGAATGGGGATCCGGGTGTGTAAACAACGGATCTCCATTCTTACAGAGGAGGAGGAGTGTGATCATATGCTCCCTGTATATGGGAGCGACGATCACTCTCCTCCCCCACTCAGCCCAGCCCCCACACAGTTAGAAACATCATCCAGGGAACACACTTAACCCTTTGATCGCCCCCTAGCATTAACCCCTTCCCTGTCAGTGACATTTACACAGTAATCAGTGCATTTAAATAGCACTGATTGCTGTATAAATGTCAATGGTCCCAAAAAAGTATCAAAAGTGCCAAACATGTCCGCCGCAATGTCGCATTCCCACTAAAAATCGCAGATCGCCACCATAACTAATAAAAAATATGAAAAAAACATAAATAAATTCTTATCGTTCGTAAGCGTGGCAACTTTTGCGCAAACCAATCAATTTACACCAATTGCTTTTTTTTTTTTTTACCAAAAATATGAGGAAGAATATATATTGGCCAAAACTGATGAATACATTTGTTTTTTTATATATATATTTTTTTGAATATGTATTTTAGCAAAAAGTAAGAAATATTGTTTTTTTTTTGCAAAATTGTCACTCTTTTTTGTGAGGTGATCAAATACCACCAAAAGAAAGCTCTATTTGTGGGGGAAAAAAAGGACGCAAATTTTGTTTGGGTACAACATTGCACGATCGCGCAATTGTCAGTTAAAACGACACAGTGCCGAATCACAAAAAGTTCTCTGGTCCTAAAGGGGGAAATCCTTCCGGGGCTGAAATGGTTAAATACCACCAAAATGAAGCTCTATCTGTCTCAAAAACATGATAAAAGTTTCATTTGAGTGCAGTGTTGCATGACCGCGCAATTGTCATTCAAAGTGCGACAGCGCTGAAAGCTGAAAATTGGCCTGGTCAAGAAGGGGGTGAAAGTGCCCAGTATTGAAGTGGCTAACATTTTGAATTTTTCCTCACTTTCAGACCCATTGACGATGGTCAACAAGTCAATTGGAGAGTCTCCCTAGTGGGTGCACAGACAGCATTTAAAATATAACATAGGTTCTTACTCCTACCCTCTCTATCCAAAATGTAATTCAATCTAATGTGCACTGTTTACACTTGGAACAATTTTTTTCCACAGAAAATCTACATTAACTGATATCACTGTGCCCTTTTTTACGCTTATGACTACTTTAAAGTATTCTTTATTGCTTTATTTGGCACGTAAACTCATTGCCAGATCCTGGATGACACCCAGGGTTCCAACAAAGGGTCAGTGGGTGGCACAGGTTAATTTAATGTTGATCAGAGAAAGGTTGACATACATACATAGAGGGGCCACCAGGAAATGTCTCTCAATGTGGCAACCCTGGTTAGATGTACCAGGATTGGCGCCACCTCAACTAGTACTGAATAGACTCCTGGAGGCTGGCACACAAATCCCAACGAAGGTCAAGGTTATCCCTGTTTCTCACCTTGGGCTGGCAGCTGGAGGGGCATAAGTTACTTTTGGTTAGTTTAAGTTTTTGATTTATTACTCATGATCCTGAATTTAGATAATGAATGGCTGCTTTATGGATGTTTTAGTAGAATTTAGAACTTGAAGGTTACGCACCAATTCCGAAATAGATGGCTATGAGCAATACATACATAATAGTCGTTTTGATAAAAAATGATGAAGAAACATCCTACTGTATACGTGTGTTATCGATATTGGATACAATATAAGATACAATTGGCACCTTTATGCTGGTATGTCATTGCTTGTATTTTGTGCAGTCTTTACAATAAAACTCCTTTCGTGATTTAAAAAAAAAAAGTCAGTTTTAGAAAAGTAACCTGATAAACCAACTGATAAAAAAATGATTATTAAGCAGGAACATCTTTGTGTTTCCTTTGAAATTTATGATTGATGCTTTTTTAAAAAAAGCATTCTTTTCCTAGCTGAAAATTGAAACGTTGAGCAGTCCTCACACCCCCTCAAAATACTTAACTTGTTCAGCATATGACCTTTACATGACAGAAGAAGAATTAAAACCTTGGACTTTTGGAATGTAAAGGTCTTTCACTGACCTGTAACACTTCGCTGACTGCACGTTGGCATTTGATGTTTTAAGCTTACGTGATACTTGTTGAGATATTTTCTAAAACTCTCTATTTTCCAGTGTCTGCACCTGCTGAAATAGAAAGCTCTGATAAGTCTGAGGCTTTCTTTAACGCCTTGATGGAAGTCATATTATGTAAACAGCGTGGAATGCAGGAATAGATATCCAACAAGTCTAATCTAGACAACTGTGACTGTACAGTTCAAGCGTGATCCATTACACGGTTCACCTGAACACCTATATACAGGTATCTTGCAATCATTGATTTCATTTGTTAAAAGAGAACACTCTCCTTTTTAAATCTAAACTCCAGGGCTGATTTTGTTTTTCTATATGCCCCCCCCCCCCAGATGTTGTAAAAAAGTAAAGTGTTACTAAACCCAGGGCCCTGCATTCACTATTTGTGGTCTCCCACAGTACACAGAACATGGAAACGCAACCATTTTAGTAAATATAAACTGCTTTTATATAGCTGTTTTTGAAAACGTTGCCTATTGATGATGAAACGCGTCAAGATGGCGCTCCCGTGCTTCACTTCCTGCCCAGAGAGTGGAGCGTATACCTGGAAGTAGGTAGCGTCCATTTCGCCACACATACAGAGGGCCGTTTTGTAACTGTACAGTGGTGTTTTTTTATTGCTATATATGGCAATTGCTGTAATTTTTACATGAATAAACCCAAAGGATTTTATACTATTAGAGGCTGTCTCTCCATTTGATTTTTACCTACATAATAATTCTCAGGGTGGTACTAGAAAACTCCTCCCGACACACAAAGCCTTACCCTTGAGGTAAGGATTACCCCCCTTTTTTTAATCGGGGTGGTGCCTGAGTCGGACTCTTGGATTCCTTCCTCCCGACCCCCCCTTTCCCCTCTCCTCACATATTTGTGAATTTATCTTTACTTCCAGAGACACCTGATGACCTGTTGTGAAATTTGTTCTGCCACTTACCCGCTTAACTTGATTTATCCGCCCTGTAGTGACATAAGTATTCATTCCCCCTGCCACTTGTTCCTGTCTGGGGGCCAGATTTGACCTTTGGCTACTGGAGCACAACAATGTTTCAATCCAGGTAATGCAATACAGGCACAAATATGTCAGATTACACCAATCTGGATATCAATTGATGGTTTCTTTCACGGTTTACTGGTGTGTTTATGTCTCCTTTACCTTAGAGAGGAATGTCGTTTTTAATGCACCAATACGCCATATCCGTTGTATAAGCTACCCCTGATGAAGGGTTTTGTTTTAATCCGAAACATATATGTTGGGTAACCGAATTCCACCTCGGACAACGGATATACCAAGCATTGTACTGTTTATTGTCATCTTATCAAGGCAATATTGGTGTAAAGTATCCACGATACCTTTTTAATATGTTTTGTTATTTATGTGCTCTATATTGTAGCTGATACATTGTCTTTATACATTATTTTGTTTTTCTATGAATCAATAAATATATAGATTTTATGTATGTGGTTGGTGTACCTATCTAAAGTCCCGCTTGAGGGGGTACTCTTTCTTTTCATGTGCGGCTCTCTATGTCTGGGCGGGCTCGGGGTGAGTTCCGTTTATATGCAGGTCCCTCAAACTTTGGCCTGGCCGTGTGCCCATGCTTGGGCATTTTCCAGGCATTTGTATGTGTCAGCGGTAGCCCTATCATAGTGTTGTGTATACTTCCAGTTCCGGAAGTGACATTCTGAGCACGTACGGTTATACGAAACCGGAAGAGATGCATGACGTTGCTCACATGCACGATTTGAAGGGAACACCAGGGACCACACAAGGCTTTCAAGCCTCCATTGCTTTTTTTAAATAAATCTGGCATCTAATTCTCCTGTGGAAACACAGGTGTGGATTCACCTCCCCCTATATTTTAGGCTACTCAGAGCCGCATTTTAGAGCTCTCCCGGCATGGGAGTGGTACAGCTTTCTTGTGCTGGTGATTTCTGAAGGCATTTATGGCGAATGGTAAGCTTTTACACTTCTATGGGTTCATGGCTTTTTTTTTCCCCCTGATTGTTTGCCATATTTGTTTTCAGCTCCAGTGCCTTTTGTTGGAAGAAAGTGTCCTTTTTTCCCTTAGCTCCAGTGTATTATCCGGCTACTGGGAGGGTGGTTTATATCTTTTATAATTGCACAAAAGACATCTGTGGTCCTGTTGGATGTTTTCAATTTATGCCCCACTGGGTGGAAGGCTGTTGAGCTCCTCAGGGAAACTGACAGACTTTTCATATGTATGTGAGTATAGATTGTAAATAAATGTTGGTGTATTATGGTATATCAGATGTGGAATGCAAATCATGGTAGATTTTTTCACTTTTAGGGTGGTGATTAATATCCCTGATGAAGATATTTGAAACGGCGTTGGGTTGCCCTCTTTTCATGTATTACTGTAACTAAACTTTGGGAATGTGCAGTTACTCATGGTATTTGGTATCACCACTTCATATATGAATTATGATGTATTTCTTGTTTGATTCTTTTTGATCTTTTTTAAATACTAAGCCTCATGTGAGGTCTTTTCTAAGAGTTATTTCTAGTAAAAATGTACATTTTATACTAATTTTTTTTGTTATATTGGTTGCCGTGTAAAAGTCCCATAATGAGGTTTATTACACTATATCTATACATAAAAGCTCCGGAAAAGTCTCTGTGGCCGAAACAGTAAGGCGGTCTGGATTTGTAGGAGTCACCAGAGGATACCAGGGAGAGTTGGACAGGTGCCCCTAAATAAGACCTACAAGCCCAGTTAACTTTCCTTGCTGTAAAGCAAGGGAGTCACCGACATCTGGTGAGTGTGGAGTGATTATACCATTGCACGTGGTGGAAGCACAGGGGAGACCCTGGGAACAAGGCACAAAGCATAAAAGGACATTTTGTTTGCACTATGTCACTTTTTTTATTTATGATGGATAGATTAGAATATTGTTCGACATCACCAATATAGTAATTATTATAGTATTCACTACAACATTTTGAGTATAATCAATCCGTTTATGCATAAGCAAGCGCTGCCTGATATTTATTCACAAACTGCTAATACCCTTTCTCATCAGCAGTATATAGCAGTCTTGTGTGACTTATATCAGTGTCTGGTTAAAGCTTGTAGGAGGAGTTTTCATACTGCACTAGCTGTCCTATCTGGATGTAGGGCCACTGACCCTCTGTCTGGGCAGTGCTGATTGGCCCTGTGCTGATCACATGCATTCTTCCAAGAAAGAAAAACTCTCTAGCAATACACACCAAACTGAGCATGTGTAGCCTGACTCCATTAACTCTGTCTTATTTAGATATGTTATGGGGGCAATGAAAGAAGGGGAGGATCAGAGAAGACAGGATCAAACAACCTTTTTACACAATGCAGAGGATTAACCCCTTAGGTTCCCCAGTGAGTATAACAATCATGCTTTACTGCATATACAGACTGATTTTACTGTTGTAGGTTTAATAACACTTTAAAAAGAAACTCCAAGATGTATCCTACAGTGCGATGCATGGCCATCACTGGCAACATACAGCAAGCAGAAGAAGTCTGGGGGGGGGGGTGGCCACCTGGTAGGTGGCTGACCCTGGACCATAGAGTTTCAAAGCTTAACTCCAAGCAAAATCTGTGTAAATCTTACCTCCCAAGGGAATTGTTATTCTGTTTAAATGGTCTTGTGATCCAGGTATTCCTGCCAAACAGCATAACTAAGGAGAAAATCATACTTTCTCCAATGTGATTACCTAAAACCTCTTGCCCTGTGACCCTCTCACAGATTGTGACCAGACAATGACAGAGCATCACCACAGTGATGAAGCCATCATTTTGCTGCCACTGCCTGTTAGCTGTCTAGTAGTAGAGTTATCATTATTGATAATTTACTATTCACAAATTCATTTGCCATTGTGTTATACAAAAGGTGATGTATTTTTGCAACAATTATACACGTGTCTTCTTTATTGATGTGTTGATTGACAATTGCCATTTATTTCACTCAAAATGATGTGTTGTAACCAGTTTGTAATAAAACATATTTTTAAAGCTGTAGTAAAAAAAATAAAAAACACATGCAGGATTAATTTATAGTGTGCTAGTAGGGATGGGCTCGGGCATCTTCGGATCCTAGTTCTAATAAGCAATCACACCAGGAAGCTGTCCCTGTCCATGCCCAATCATGAGCAGCCTAGTTAGGGAGTGTGCAGCTGCAGGCCAGGAGATGCCTCACTGCCTATGATTGGTGGTCTGCAGTGACGACTTCCTGGCAGGATTGCTCAGGTGGGTTGGTACTAGGATCCAAACATGTCTAACACATCCCTTTGTGCTAGTATGCGTCGCATACTGGCACATTATGAGAGATTTACCTTAAAATAAAGCCCTCGAGTGGCGTGCTGTCACCGTTGATAGGGCTACCACCTTCACCGGGTCTTCCTTCTGGGTTTGCTGGCTCCGGCCGCTTGAATGGCTGAGCCGCAATGATGTCACTCTGGCGCATGCACACAGGAGTCACAGTCCATAGCACAGCACCCTGAATAGATGGCACTGACCATCCAGAGCTCAGGGCGCATGCCCCAGTGGCGTCCTCGGCTGCTACTAATGTAAATATCTCCTAAACGGCGCACGTTTAGGAGATATTTACAGTACCTACAGTCAAGCCTTATTATAGGTTTACCTGCAGGTAAAAATCATTCACGTGGCTTACCACCCACTTTTTCATACAATATAATTTTTCAACCTATGTTTCCTTTGGGATGTGGTGCCCAAGCGATCTCCCATAATTACAAATCAATAAAAGTCATTCAGGTTTTAAAAGTAAACATCATAAAGACATTTCACGTCTATGTAAATGTATTTATAGTCTTAATGGAGGTCAAGAATTGGGGAATCATCCAGAATTACAAGAATTACATGTCCTGGCATGACGAATGTTGTTTACTTAGAACTAATGTGACCATGCCAGCTTTCTTTCAAAAATTACCATAAAATGAGGTCAAGCCTTTGGCCGGGGGAGAGAGAGGAACTTGGGTAGCAACTTGGGAAGAACTTGGGAAAAGAAACATGGTAAGGAACCTAGAAAGAAGTTACGTTTTCTGTCATGTTAGAGTAGTCATATCTTGCTCATATACAATACAGTCTTTGTTTGTTTTTATGTTATTTGTATTTTGCTGTCATTGTGTCTTTCAACATTGTGTCGGCATTAGTGTCTCTGTGTATAATATAATAATGTATTTTTTGTAAAAGAGAAAAAAAATCTTGTAAAATAATATAATAATTTATATAAAATGTGTTGTCAATTGTTTCTTTTTTGCCATAGACCACCTTAGAACTTACTGGACAACTTTATTTTCAATTAATGTTCTTATTCGTGTGTGTGTGTGTGTAATTTGAAGAAAACTTTTCTAACACTACTATTAAAAGCAAATCTACTTTTTTTTAAAAAATAGATTCTAATTTTTTAACTTTTCCTGAACTTTAATGCTTAGACTTGCCAGAAGACAATATTGGAATGAATTCATTTTATCTGATGATCATTAAACTGGAATACTAGGTGCATTAACTGAATAATTATTCTTTGAAACATTTTAATCACATCTTCAATTACTCTGATAGATCTCACCTATTAATTCTTCTGGCCTACCCTGCCTTTATGCAATGAAAACTAGAACATATCAGGTCAGTCCAAAAGTTCAGTTCACTCTTTCAACACTAATTCTTAACTTTATCTCATTTAACTCAGTATGTGCCTGGCAGCTAAATACATACTTTAAGATTTGCAAGCAGAAAAAAAAAACATCTTCAGAGTCAGAAAAGGTCACAAATAGTGCTAAAAATTTGTCTTTGTTTATGTTATAAAATTTTGCAAATATATTAATATAAAAATGTATTCTGCTACATTTATTTGGTAAACCAAATCAATGAATATTGTATTGTCTGTGTCAAAGTTATAAAGTCTACAAACTATGGTATATACAGTATATTTGAAAATTTAACAATCCTAATGTACTGACTGCCTATCTCTATTCTTGAGGCCCTAAAATGCCAGGACAGTACAAATACCCCCAAATTACCCTTTTTGGAAAGTAGACAGTCCAAAGTATTTAATAAGAGGCATTGTGAGCTTTTCGAAGTTGTAATTTTTTTTTGTCATTTTAAAAAGTTATTTCCCACACACAGCATAGGCATACTTACAATTACACCCCAAAACACGTTCTGCTATGCTTCCTGAGTATGGGGATACTACATGTGTGAGACTTTTTCAAAGCCTATCCCCGTAGAGAGGCCTAAAATCCAAGGAGCACATTCTAGGCATTCTAGGGTCATAAATTACACAACTAATTTCCTTCACCGTCAGCTTCTTTATCAAGGCAGTGGTCATCTTGGAGGTGTGTTTGGGGCCGTTATCATGTTAGAATACTGCCCTGCATCCCAGTCTCTGAAGGGAGGGGATCGTGCTCTGCTTCAGTATGTCACAATACATGTTGGCATTCATGGTTCCCTCAATGAACTGTAGCTCCCCAGTGCCGGCAGCATTCATGCAGCCCCAGACCATGACACTGTCACTACCATGCTTGAATGTAGGCAAGACACACTTGTCTTTGTACTTCTCACCTGGTTGCTGCCACACACATGTGACACCATCTGAACCAAATAAGTTTATCTTGGAGTCATCAGACCGCAGGACATGGTTCCAGTAATCCATTTCCTTAGTCTGCTTGTCTTCAGCAAACTGTTTGCGGGCTTTCTTGTGCATCATGTTTAGAAGAGGCTTCCTTCTGGGGCGACAGCCATGCGCACCAATATGATGCAGTGTGCGGCGTATGGTCTGAGCACTGACAGGCATCTGCAGAAATTCTGGCAGCACTCATATGTCTATTTCGTAAAGACAACCTCTGGATATGACACTGAGCATGTGCACTCAACTTCTTTGGTCAACCATGGCGAGGCCTGTTCTGAGTGGAACCTTTCCTGTTAAACCTCTGTATGGTCTTGGCCACCGTGCTGCAGCTCAGTTTCAAGGTCTTGGCAATCTTCTTATAGCCTATGCCATCTTTATATTGAGCAACAATTCTTTGTTTCAGATCCTCAGAGAGTTCTGAGGTTCCATGTTGAACTTCCAGTGACCAGTATGAGAGAGTAAGAGCGATAACCCCAAATTTAACACACCTGCTCTCCATTCACACATGAGACCTTGTATCGCTAACGAGTCACATGACACTGGGGAGGGAAAATGGCTAATTGGGCCCAATTTGGACATTTTCACTTAGGGGTGTACTCACTTTTGTTGCCAGTGATTTGGACATTAATGGCTTGGCTGTGTATTGAGTTATTTTGAGGGGACAGCAAATTTACACTGTTATACAAGCTGTACACTCACTACTTTACATTGTAGCAAAGTGTAATTTCTTCAGTGTTGTCACATTAAAAGATATAATAAAATATTTACAAAAATGTGAAGGGTATACTCACTTTTGTGAGATACTGAATATATGTAATCCAACACTTCCAGGTAGGGGGCGTGCATGCACACCACCATAGGCTCGCTTGCACTGTGATTGTACGCAGCAGAAGCTGATTGGTGGGTGCAGGATAGCTGATGTCTGCTGGAAGATCGCCATTCTGACAGGAGAGAAGGTATGGTTTTTGTGTTCCATCTCTTCCCCTAGGGAAAGCACCTCACACAGTATAGTAAAAAACTGGCTAGGCACAGAGGCACCCTTTGATCGCCCCGGATGTTAACCCCTTCCCAGCAAGTGTCATTAGTACAGTGACAGTGCATGTTTGTAGCACTGATCACTGTATTAGTGTCACTGGTCTCCAAAAAGTGTCAAAAGTGTCAGAATGTCCTCCTCAATATTGTGGTCCCACTATAAGTCGCTGATCGCCGCCATTACTAGTAATAAATAAACCCCATGGTTGGCAGACACTATAACTTTTGCCCAAACCAATCAATATATGTTTATTAGGATAGTTTTTATCAAAAATATGTAGCAGAATATATTTTGGCCCTAAATTTATTAACCACTTGACCACTGGGCACTTAAACCCCCTTAACAACCAGACCAATTTTCAGCTTTCAGCACTCTCACACTTTCAATGACAATTACTCAGTCATGCAACATTGTACCCATATGAAATTTGCGTCCTTTTTTTCACACAAATAGAGCTTTCTTTTGGTGGTATTTAATCATCGCTGGGTTTTTTATTTTTTGCGCTATAATTAAAAAAAGACCGAAAATTTTGTAAAAAAATTAATTTTTCTTAGTTTCTGTTATAACATTTTGCAAATTAGTAATTTTTCTTCATAAATTTTGGCCAAAATTTATACTGCTACCTATTTTTGGTAAAAAAAAAAAACAAATTAGTGGATATTATTTGGTCTTTGTGAAAGTTATAGAGTCTACAATCTATGGTGCCAATCACTGAATATTGATCACACCTGATGTACTGACAGCCTCATTTCCTGAGACCCTAACAAGCCAGGAAAGTACAAATACCCCCCAAATGACCCCTTTTTGGAAAGTAGACATTCCAAGGTATTTAGTAAGAGGCATGGCGGAGAATGATTTATGGAACCTTACAGATGAAAGGTTTTTC
>BLSH010243217.1:688256-701284 GCA_018402905.1 Glandirana rugosa
GAACTACATACTCATGTCATTTGAACAGCAAATAATGATAATATGTTTTTGAACAAAAATCGTGCCAGTCACAGATGAGCTGTGAACCTTGCTTCAATGTCTGTACAACTCCTAGCTATCAATAAATATAATGGAGGTGGTGGGTCAGAACTTGCCAAGAGACTTTAGAAAGTTCACAGGCGATGAATCTTAACACCTCCCTTCTTAAGAAGAATCCCCCAATTTCGCTCTCCGTAGACGGGAATGGCAATATATCACCCCTTTATTTATAATTATTTCCAGGTTTTGAGGTCAACTTTATATTCATGCCATCATTCTATCAGCCAAAGTTTCCATTCACTGAGGTCCAAGTTGCCCTTCACTAAACATGGAAGTTGATCCAGCTGGGAACTACTGACTAGATAATTGAAGAATCTCCCCACTCACGCCATTCATTGTTTGTACATAGCATTTTAAACATTCCCTATAATATAGCAATTCTTTGATATTACCAAATTTGAGTCTACGAATAAAAATGTACACTCTTTCATAAGTCACTACTAAGTTCCTTTCTTAGCAAGGTGATTTAGTGTTTCTGTAATACATTATTGTTGATTATTTGAAGTGTTACTAGACCCAGGAGTCTGCATTCACTATATCTGTTCTCCCACAGTACACACAACATGGAAATGCAATAGTTTTAGTAAATGTAAACTGCTAAATACCTTCTTATTAGCAGTTAGAGCAGTCTTGTGACTTCTATCAGTGTCTGGTTAAAACTTGTAGGAGGAGTTTTCATTCTCTCCTGAATGTCCTATGAGGCTGCAGGACCCCTGACCCTCTGTCTGGACAGTGCTGATTGGCCCTGTGCTGATCACATGCACTCTCCCAAGAAAAGAAAAAACCTCTCCAGCAATACACACCAAACTGGGCATGTGCAGCTTGCCCCAGAGCCCAGAGCTCTGTTCTATCAGCAGATAGATGGGGGACCATGGTAGAAGTGGAGGATCAGAGAAGACAGGATCAAACAGCCATTTTACACAATGCAGAGGATTAACCTCTTAGGTTCCACAGTGAGTGTAACAAGCATGCTTTACTGCATATACAGACCGCTTTTACTGTTAGCAAGACTTTAATGCAAGGTACAGCATGGTGTGGATTACTATAGATCTTGATTATTAACCACATCAGCCCCGGAAGGTTTTGCCCCCTTAATGATCAGGCCATTTTTTGCGATACGGCACTGCGTTCTTTTAACTGACAATTGCGCGGTCGTGTGACGTTGTACCCAAACAAAATTGATGTCCTTTTTTCCCCACAATAGAGATTTCTTTTGGTGGTATTTGATCATATCTGGGTTTTTTTATTTTTTTCACTATAAACAAAAAAGAGCAACAATTTTGAAAAAAAAAACATATTTTTTACATTCTGCTATAAAACATACCCAATAAAAAAATGTAAAAAATCAAATTTCTTCATTAATTCAGGCCAATATGTATTCTGCTACATATTTGTCCTAAAAAAAAAATCCAAATTTGGGTATATTGATTGGTTTGCGCAAAAGGTATAGTGACTACAAACTATGGGATAAATTAAGGGACTTCATTTATTTTTTATTTTTTACTAGTAATGGCGGCAATCAGCGATTTTTAGCAGGACTGCAACATTGTGGCAAACAAATTGGACACTAAGTGACACTTTTAGGGGACCAGTGGCACCAATACAGTGATCAGTGCTAAAAAAAAAAAATGCACTGACAATGTATAAATGACACTGGCAGGGAAGGGGTTAACATCAGGGGTGATCAAGGGGTTAAATGTGTTCCCTCAGTGTGCTTACTAACTGTGTGGGGGATGTCACTGCAGGAACAGAGAGATCTGTGTTCCTGATTAGCAGGAAGCACAGATTTCTGTGTTCCTGTCTTACAGAACGACAGTCTGCTTTGTTTACTTCAGCAGACTGCCGTTCTGTCATTCGGAGTGATCACGGGCCCACTGATTGGCTCCCGCTGTGTCCAATTACAGCTGGAGCGGGTTGCAGGTGGTGCGCATGCACGCTCCCCAGACCAGGTCACCCAGACAACATACAGGTACGTTGTTACGCCGGGCAGCCCTGCCGCAGTATGTCCGGAACTGGTTAAAGTGGTTCATCACCCTGTATTAAATAGATTAAAAGTCAAATACTGTAGATGCTGCCTTTTAATAAAATTGCACTCACCTGTCCAGGGGTCCAATGTCATACTTCTTTTTTGGTCCATGGTACCACCATGTTTACAGTAGGCAGCTGCCTGTGATTCCTTGTGGTTTCACAGCCAGCTGCCCAATGCGCATGTGCCAGCCAAGCTACGCTTTGTTTATGCTCCCACAGCCTTGTGGGACCTGTGACATGTCCCAGAAGGTTAAAGGGGGGAGAGCCTCTGGTGGATCACCACGCCCTGTCAAAACTAGGTACCTGCTTCTCTCACCCTGCCAAGAAAAGTGCCAAAAAAAGAAGAGGTGGTGGAGAGGAGGGATTAAAGCGGAACTTTCCCTTAGGGGAAGTTCCACTTTAAAAACAATTAAAATCAATCAATTTCACTACCTATACATCTTGTTGATTAAAAGCCAATAATATGAATCTGTTCCACTACCTATGATTACATTTTTGATGAACTTGAAACAAACTAAATTTGTCAAGTCAGTAACTATCTATAATCTGAAAATTGGAACTAATCAACTGTGATATTTTGTAAGTAATTGCTGTGATTGTGATTTCTCATAATCTGTCACATATTGTGTAAGGCTGATAAATATTCATGCCAATGCTTTGGCGACATAATCATCACTTTCATAAACAGTCACGGATTAAACTACTTCAATTGTCTTTTGAGTGTACTGTCTAAAGTGTACTGTTCTAAAGAACAGGAAAGAATGTTGAGAAAAGTGCTTTTAGAACTTTCTTGCAAAGAAATTGATTTACAAATGATTCACATAGATTTTGGATGAATAACTCGGCTTGCCAACCTAAAAATCCTCTCAAATAATTAAGGACATCTCAAAAATTGTATACAACTATTGCTGTTCACAATGTTCACAAAGAGTGCGGCGCTATGTTGTATTATGAACCTATGTGGTATATGGGTATTTACAAGTTCTACAAACAAATGATTAAAAGCGACGATAAATAGCAAACAATTCGAATCAAATGAGTCCAAATCTTGTGAAGGATGTCGCATGCCACTTGTTGAAGAGCGAAAGGTGGAATAACCACAATCTAATAGGTATATTTCCTAGATGCAGCTGGGGGGATGAATACCAAAAAAGGAAGTCCTCTTTAGTGTAGTCCGATAAATGTATTCATATATCCTTCACATATTCCCAAACACAATCTGAAGTAAGAGTGACTTGTGCTCCACTTGGAAATGATCAGGGGTGACAATCCACATTAATAGGTGATTGCACTTATCGGAAGCTGGTAAGGCATCAGCATGGGTTGTGTGGTCTAGCAGATTTCAATCCGGTAGTCCAAGGGAACAGCATAGATTTAAAGTGACAAGTGCTAAAAAATGTGCTTCAAAGTGACCATCCAAAATGATAAATGAGTGTGCTTACCAGAAGCTGGCAAAGTGCCAGCATGTGTAGTGAAAACCACTGGGATGTAGATGACCCTTCAAATGGTCCTGGATCATCTGCTTCTATATCCTCTTCAGGGAGTAATCAAACCCCCTTTGTTGATGAATGGTGTCACTCAAGCAAACAGGTGTTATGAAATAAAGAAAAGAAGGTGCTCCATAGCATAATCCAGTTAAGAATTAGTATTTATTCAAAGTGTGGTTAAAAACACTTACCGTATTTTTCGCACCATAAGACGCACCTGACCATAAGACGCACCTAGGTTTTAGAGGAAGAAAACAAGAAAAAAAATATTCTGAACCAAATGGTGTACTAAAATATTTACCAGTGCAGCCATATACCAGTGTCCATGAAATACAGCCATATACCAGATCCATGAAATACAGCATATACCAGATCCATGAAATACAGCCATATACCAGATCCATGAAATACAGCATTTACCAGATCCATGAAATACAGCACATACCAGATCCATGAAATAAAGCATGCTAGACCCATGAAATACAGCATATACCAGAGTCCATGAAATACAGCACATACCAGTGTCCATAAAATACAGCACATACCAGTCCTATGAAATGCAGCACATACCAGTGTCCATTAAATACAGCATATACCAGATCCATGAAATACAGCACATACCAGATCCATGAAATAAAGCACATACCAGATCCATGAAATACAGCACATACCAGTCCTATGAAATGCAGCACATACCAGAGTCCATAAAATACAGCCATACCTGTGTCCATGAAATGCATCCAGACAGAGCTGAGAGGGAGATTCATATCTCCCGCCACCGCCGCGCTGTGATGATGTCATCACACTGCGCCTAGTGGAGCAGCACTCTGCAGCCAGATTCCATTCAGATAGAAGACAGAGCAGCTCCAGCCGCCTCCGCCGAAGTACTTCATTCGGCCACTGGGGCTGCTCTGTCTTCTCACTGTGTGAGATCAGTGCAGCGCTCTATGGTGTCCGGGAGCCCGCAGTGTAATGCGGGCTCCCAGCGGCGATGAGGGGGGGAGGATTTTTTTCAGGTATTCGCACCATAAGACGCAGGGAGACTTTCCCCCACTTTTTGGGGGAAAAAAAGTGTGTCTTATGGTGCGAAAAATACGGTACATTTATAGAGGTAAAACTGAGCTCAGTAGTAAAAAGTCCAAATGCAGTAAACCGGGGGTCCTGACCTCCCGGTTCACTGCATTTGGACTTTTTACTACTGAGCTCAGTTTTACCTCTACAGGTGCTTGTCATATAATTAGAATATCATCAAAAAGTTGATTTATTTCACTAATTCCATTCAAAAAGTGAAACTTGTATATTATATTCATTCATTACACACAGATTGATATATTTCAAATGTTTATTTCTTTTAATTTTGATGATTATAACTGACAACTAAGGAAAATCCCAAATTCAGTATCTCAGAAAATTAGAATATTACTTAAGACCAATGCAAAGAAAGGATTTTTAGAAATCTTGGCCAACTGAAAAGTATGAACATGAAAAGTATGAGCATGTACAGGACTCAATACTTAGTTGGGGCTCCTTTTGCCTGAATTACTGCAGCAATGCGGCGTGGCATGGAGTCGACCAGTCTGTTATGAGAACCCAGGTTGCTCTGATAGTGGCCTTCAGCTCTTCTGCATTGTTGGGTCTGGCATATCGCATCTTCCTCTTCACAATGCCCCATAGATTTTCTATGGGGTTAAGGTCAGGCGAGTTTGCTGGCCAATTAAGAACAGGGATATCATGGTCCTTAAACCAGGTACTGGTAGCTTTGGCACTATGTGCAGGTGCCAAGTCCTGTTGGAAAATGAAATCTGCATCTCCTTATAAAGTTGGTCAGCAGCAGGAAGCATGAAGTGCTCTAAAACTTCCTGGTATACGGCTGCGTTGACCTTGGACCTCAGAAAACACAGTAGACCAACACCAGCAGATGACATGGCACCCCAAACCATCACTGACTGTGGACCTCAAGCAACGTGGATTGTGTGCCTCTCCTCTCTTCCTCCAGACTAAAATTTACTTTCATCAGAGAACATAACTTTGGACATTTCAGCAGCAGTCCAGTCCTTTTTGTCTTTAGCCCAGGTGAGACCCTTCTAATGCTGCCTGTTGTTCAAGAGTGGCTTGACACAAGGAATGGGACAGCTGAAACCCATGTCTTGCATACGTCTGTGCGTAGTTCTTGAAGCACTGACTCCAGCTGCAGTACACTTTTTGTGAATCTCCCCCACGTTTTTGAATGGGTTTTGTTTCACAATCCTCTCCAGGGTGCGGTTATCCCTATTGCTTGTACACTTTTTTCTACCACATCTTTTCCTTCCCTTCGCCAGTCTATTAATGTGCTTGGACACAGAGCTCTGTAAACAGCCAGCCTCTTTTGTAATGACCTTTTGTGTCTTGCCCTCCTCGTGCAAGGTGTCAATGGTTGTCTTTTGGACAACTGTTAAGTCAGCAGTCTTCCCCATGATTGTGTAGCCTACAGAACTAGACTGAGAGACTATTTAAAGGCTTTTGCAGGTGTTTTGAGTTAATCAGAGTGTGGCACCAGATGTCTTTAATATTGAACCTTTTCACAATATTCTAATTTTCTGAGATACTGAATTTGGAATTTTCCTTAGTCGTCACTCGTCAGTTATAATCGTCAAAATTAAAAGAAATAAACATTTGAAATATATCAGTCTGTGTGTAATGAATGAATATAATATACAAGTTTCACTTTTTGAATGGAATTAGTGAAATAAATCAACTTTTTGATGATATTTTAATTATATGACCAGCACCTGTATAAATGTAAGTGTTTTTAACCACACTTTGAATAAATACTAGTTCTTAACTGGATTACGCTATGGAGCACCTTCTTTTCTTTATTTCATAACACCTGTTTGCTTGAGTGACACCATTCATCAACAAAGGGGGTTTGATTACCCCCTGAAGCGGATATAGAAGCAGAAGATCCAGGACCATTTGAAGGGTCATCTATATCCCAGTGGTTTTCACTACAGATGCTGGTACCTTGCCAGCTTCTGGTAAGCACACTCACTTATCATTTTGGATGGTCACTTTGGAGCACATTTTTTAGCACTTGTCACTTTAAATCTATGCTTCCTTTTGTGGTATTCGTCCCCCCAACTGCACCTAAGAAATATACCTATTTGATTGTGGCTATTCCACCTTTCGCTCTTCAACAAGTGGCGTGCCACATCATTCATGAGATTTGGACTCATTTGATTCTAATTGTTTGCTATTTATCATCGCTTTTAGGTTGGGTTCACACTATTGCGAATTGGTTGTGGGTTCCCCTCATCCAATTCGCAATAGCAGGAGATTTTGACCGGCTCTCTATGGAGTTCAGTTCACATATCTCCGCAGCAGGTCCGGTGCATTTTTCAAAAAATCTCTGTGCGACTTTTGCTCCGTTTCAGGTCTGAATTCAGCCCAAAATCCGGGCCTCGATCGGACCTGAAACGGCGAACCACCGGACCCCTGCTGTGAGCCGCATGTGGTTCATATGTGAGCCCAGCCTTAATCATTTGTTTGTAGAACTTATAAATACCCATATACCACGTAGGTTCATAATACAACATAGTGCCGCACTCTTTGTGAACATTATTATCCTCCAACCTGGTTTGTTGTCATGCTGGCAACTGCAATATATTCTTAACAGGTAGCGGGGTATCCCTATCTCTATCAACTATTGCTGTTAACCTGCCCACAATGATTCATAGGACAACTTCACACCAAAGACTTGTAAAATGTACAAAGAGCAACTAAATTTAAAGTGCACCTTAACTCCAAAAAAGAAACCTTTTACTCATTGCATTCCTTCCCACATCCTTCATGGGGTAAAATGGCTGACCTTTTTTTTGGGGGGGGGGTTCTGTTCCAGCCAGCCTGTCTACCTCCATTCTCGTATAAATGAAGTGTCCAGCACCTGGAGTGTCCTTGGTTTGCATGTCATATCCCAGGAGGCTCAGATTCCATTCATGGCAGCTGGAGGAGGGCAGACTTGGCGCATATTGTCAGGGGGCCGGCTGCCTGAACGCTGAAGAGACAACAGGCTCCCGATGACATTAGAGCAGAAGAGGTAGCACGGGCTAACACTGTGTGGCAGCTGAGTGGTGAATTATAGCAGGACAACTCGGATTCACTGTGCTGGTGAGTATTTGAATTGCGGATAGAAGTAAGATTAAACTTAGCAAATTAACACAGGAGAACACAGGGGGAGTGATGTTCCTTTTAGACAGAAAAGGAGGGGAAAGGGAGGTGCACCTAAGTTTAGTATTAATAACACAGTTTATTGCACAAGATACATTTCCCTTACAAGATGTAAGAAGAACACATGCATTGTATTAAGTAGATTATCATCTTCAAGGGCTGCCACTGTCCAGTGTGTCTTCCGGGGTCCAGATGGCTGTGGAGGGGACAGCTGGGATGCAGGAAGCGACCAGGAAGTCAGGGCTGCTCGGCGTGGACCGCACAGGAGGAAGTGACGTCACCAGATGGGCGGGACGAGCAGTCCTGACTTCCTGGTCACTTCCTGAGTCCCAGCTCTCCCCTCCACAGCCATCTGGACCCCAGAAGACACACTGGACATTGGCAGCCCTTGAGGATAAGAATCTCCTTAATACAATGCATATGTTCTTCTTACTTCTTGTAAGTGAAATGTATCTTGTACAATAAACTGTGTTATTAATACTATACTTAGGTGTGCCTCCCTCTCCCCTCCTTTTCTGTCATTTCTTACAATGTCTTGGACACACTCTGGGGATGGCTGCTGCCTAAAATTACTTTTAATTATCATTCATGGCTATTCTCCTGGATTATGGAACTTACCAACCTTATTATACACACATTTTTCCTGCTACTGCGGTGCAATTGTCCAAATGTTGAGCGCCGGTGTGTTTTTACTTTTATGTTCCTTTTGGAGGCTCCTTTCACACCGGCAGTATTATTTACCTCCTCCCTTTAAAACGATCTGCAGTGCATCGCTTTTCAGAAGGGAGTGAAAAGAGGTTAGCAGGTGTTCGGGAGATACTGCCGCCTCCTGATGCTTGTCGGTTTTTTTTTTATTTTTGTTTTATTGTGGGACTGTGCCACAACTACAAACTAAGGCTGGCCATACATGGTTTGAACCAATAATGGGCAGGCTGAATGAACCAACTTGATTGATCGATCAACTTGGTTACAATGAGCTTTCCAGATTCTTTTGCGATTGTCACTGTCTTCTGGCAGGGACGGCTTCCCCCATATTGCCCCCGCTGGGAGAAGACAATTGCAGATTCCCTTGTCAGTAACCCGTGGTTGCAGGAAAGAAATTTGCACCATGTATGGCTGGCCTTAGCGAACTGGCAGTTGCGGAGCAGCCCATTCACTTACATTGGAGAATTTTATAGGCAGTGCCGTCCATCAAACTCTGCATGTAGTGTTAATGTATAATGGCACCAAGTAGGCTTGTAGAATGATGGTAAAAATATGGATCAACCACTGATTTCATGTAAAATATTTGAGCTTATCAGTCCATAGATTTAGTGGTTACATTCGTATTTTAAATTTTTTAGGCTTTTTCCTTTTTTTTTCACCAGATGATTGCAGAAGTATAGGATGGCAAATTCTCCTTCATTGTATTGTATGTATGTAGAAGTATTATTCTCACCCTAAGGGGGGATCAGAACACCTCCCAATCTCATCATGACCACAACATATAAGTGTGTGTGATTCACATTTCAATTAATTGAATAATGTAATACATCAATATTCAAAAAACCAATCAAATAGTCCATAAATAAGAAAAAGTGCTCCGTGCTCAATCAAGTGCCAACAATACAACGTGGTGCTCGGTGACAATCCCCCGTTGTGACCCCACTCACCAGAACAAATGGATCCCCAGCTTTTCAGTCTGGGGATCAAACAAGCCAAGTCCTGGTGCTGGTCAGATGGATGAGAGGGTGATGGTGACGAGACCCTTGCTTTAATCAGGACTCAATTCCAGAGACTTAAGATCCTCATAAGGTTGGGTAAAAAAAAGACAAATATCGCCCGTCCATTTTGGTGCCTTACATAACGTCACAATATATATATATATATATTACAATTTTCTTTCTGTATTTATAGTCAACATAAAAAAATAACATTTAGTATTTCTATTTATCCAATTTCATAATTGGATGTTTTATTCAGACAAAGAGAGCTCCCAAGCAAACCTGAAGCGGTATTAAACCCAAAACCAAAAATATAACATATTGTAGCACACCCATTCTTAAAGTGTTACAGTTTTCAGTTTCTCTGTGCCCCCCTTCCCCTGTGTGAAGGGGAAGAGAGGGAAGAAGAGATTAGCGCTGTGCATGGCTGCATCTATTCTCTCCTCTTTTTTACTTTACACAGCATTCAAGAAGCAGTAGGAGCCATTGGCTCTTGCTGCTGTCAACCAGATACAGTGAAGAGGAAGTGGGGCACAGGCCTAAGCTAGCTCCATAGACACACAGGTCGGGAGCGCGCATACTACGCTCTCCCCATAGCCAGCGGCTGGCTATGGTAGTCTCAAGAAGAAGAGAAGGAGCGAAGATCGCCATCGGGGACCCCAGAAGAGGAGGATCGGGGGGCACTCTGTGCAATACCACTGCACAGAGCAGGTAAGTACAACATTTTTGTTATTTTAATAAAAAAAAAATTTGACTTTAGTAACACTTTAAATGTGGTGGCATTCATTTTCTTTTTGCCTCAGTTCTCACCTAGTGACATGGTCAGCACATACCTCCTGTATTCGGGTGCCTATACTCTGGCTGAAGGAGTAACAGTGACACCTTTGGAAGCAGCCCGGTGGGGGGGGGGGGTTAGAGACATCAGCAGGTTTAGTCATACTAACAAATTGAAGCCAAACTCCAGCTAACTTTTAACTTTTTAAAAGGTAACTTTTAAGCAGTTACAGCAACAGATTTGCTCTCTTTGGAGCGAAAATTTTACAAAAATAAATAAAAGCGGATGTCAATTTTTGGCAGCAGCTGAAGGTAAAGCCCTGTTATGCTTGCTATCAATGACTACAAACACCAGCTTGGCAGACATAGACACTTATTTTAGAGGGTAACCTGTACCAATGTGAAGCTTTCGATTTATATACTGCTGTTCTCCCAACTGCAAGATTTCTGCCACCCACGTGTAATTTCTGTCTATGCTCTCTGACCTGGTTCTCTATGTGTCTCCTGTGATCCCAGTAAACTCCATTAATAGGTTGGATGTTTGCAAACCCTACTCCCAGTTATATAACTCTCTTGAACTAGTCTTGTGAGCATTTGGGGGAATGGCATGACCTACGGATCCCCTGATCCCATGATCCCCTGAGGAAGCCCAACAGGACGAAACATGTCGGGATTCTGTCCAGCCATGCCAGACAGGAGATATATAGACATTTTAAAGTGTACCTCTTCTGTACACATTTTTAGTGTCAATAAATCTATCAATATAGTTGTTTGTATTCTGTGATATCATTTTTTGAATTTTTTAATGATCCAAAATAAATGAGAGATTTTATCGTACTCATTTCATGTTCATTTGATGTAACTAGCACCTTCAAAGTCCTGATTAATTCCTATACCGTGACTTTACTTTTAAGATGTCTTAATCAATATACATTTTATTTTTAAACATGTCTATTGATGTTTCCTAAGTTTAACAAGGGAATCTCTACAGCTTAAAATTTAAGCAGCTTTTGCTAGTAATTACTGTGTTTTATAGAGTTAATAACTAGGGACTGAAAGAATGTAATTGGAATTAAATGCAATTAATTAACTAAAGGAAGTAAAGAGAGCTTTGAGAAGCTTACATCTCTGCTGACCATGAGTGTCAGGCGTTTATTGTATCTTTGACATTAGAAAGTTTAACATCTCTAATGAATCACACCCTAAACTAGACAAATCTACTAAAAGTTTGCTAAGCACCTTTAAAAAAAATGCCACTTTGCATGAGTAACACAGCAAAGCACAGCAAACCTAAAAAAGCCTTTTACAGTAAAACTATATGGGCACCCAACCTAGTCTAAGGTTTACTCAGGACCCAAGGATTCAAATTTGGCGCATTCACGACATTTTATAGAAAAGAAAAAAATATGGAAAAACTGTTATCCGAATGCTATTTCTCATAAACATACCTTATTTGTTATGCAATTGGTTGATATTACAATCAGGACTGGGTGCCCATAATAAAGATGCTGATGCTGCCGAGGGAGGACACAGGGTGAAAATGGCAGGGTGCACCCCTGGATCGTGGGACAAGTGAGTGGCTGTTTATTAACCACTTGCCAAACATGCGCAGTATAATTACTGCGGCAGTGCGGCGCTGTCTCGCGAATCGCCGTAAATAGGAGCCGTTTTATGGACAGGCAGCTAGGGGGCCCGCCGCACTCTGGAGGAATGTGCCTGTGGCTCGGGCGGACCCAATGTCCGCCGGCAAGCCGCGATGAGCTGCCAGAGGGAAAGGATGAGGAACCGCCAAAGTAAACACGGTGGTTCCCCGTTCTGACAGGCAGCATCTAAGAGATCTACTGATCCCTGTCACTGGGATCAGTTAGATCTCTTATGCCCCTGACAGCTCAGCCCCCTGACAGTTAGAACACGCCCAGGGAACACAGTTAACCCCTAAATCTCCCACTGCAGGTTAACCCCTTCACTGCCAATGACGTTTATACAGTAATTGGTGGATATTTAAATTTCTGATCGCTGTATAAATGTCATTGGTCCCAAAAAAGTGTCAAAATGTCCGATCTGTCCGCCCCAATATCAAAGTCCTGATAAAAATCGCAGATCTCCGCCATTACTAAAAAAGAAAAAAATATAAAAACGCCAAAAATTAATTCTCATAATTTGTAAAGGCGGCAACTTTTGCGCAAACCAATCAATAAATGCCGATCGCAATTTTTTTTTTACCAAAAATATGAGGAAGAAAATAAATCGTTCAAAACCGATGAATAAATTCATTTTTTTTTTGGATTTGTATTTTAGCAAAAAGTAACAAATATTGGGTTTTTTTTGCAAAATTGTCGCTCTTTTTTTGTTTATAGCAGTGATCAGAAATGACCCAGAGGTGAAATTTCACCTCAAGGTTGGTAAAAAAACAAATAATTTTCAGTCATCGATGTTTTTCACATCGACGACTGAAAATTGGTGAAGTGGGGGTCTTCCTAAAGGGTGCAATCCTGGTCTCGTGAAAAACGCTAAGACGTGACGCAGCGAAATCAACTGTTAACGCGCCAGCACGCTACAACATGGGTTTGTTTTAAACGCAGGAAAAAAAGGGTGTTTATCTCGAAAGAAAACCACCATAAACCAGTGGAGACCCAGTAAAGACTAGTGACGATATTTGTTTTTTTCTCGCTGTTAAAACGTTTTTTTTGGGTTATAAACAATGAAAAACGATTTTATGTTTAGGTTTTTTTTT
>BLSH010243218.1:56250-77757 GCA_018402905.1 Glandirana rugosa
TTTTTTTAACGACACGGAGAATGATTTACGGAGTTTGACCATTTTGCAACAGTCTATCTCATTTCCTGAGCCGCTAAAATGCCAGGACCCCCAAATGACCCCTTTTTGGAAAGTAGACAGTTTGAGGCATTTAGTAAGAGGCACAGCAATTTTTTTTTTAACTTGTCATTTTTTTGTCACAATTTTTTGGGAAAATTAAGAAATTAAATACATTTTTTTTTTTTTTTTTTACATCCGGCAGCTGCAGCAGCCCTGACTGTCCCCAGCAAAGTGATATTCAGTTGCCCTCCTTGTATCCCTGCCTCTATAGAACAGCCCTCCCTCTGTTTTGGTGTCAGTAGCAGCCTGCAATAGTGCTCTGCTGCCAGTGCCCACATCTGGAGTCCTTACTGAGCATACTGCTTTAATTTTTTAGTAATTCAGGCTGCATTCACACCTGAACAGAGTGATATTCAGGAATTTTTATATGTGTATTTAGAAGAGTATTAGGTGTTTTACATGTGTATATGTGTATATATATATATATATATATATATATATATATACAAACGCACATGTGTTTGAGCTTTGGTTTGGGGTGCACACCCTGATGCAATAGGCTGTGCACGCCTATGATTACAGCCACCCTGGTTACAGTAAGACAAGCTAAATGTACCTAGCAAACAAAAACACATCTCCACTGAACACAGTGAGCCAGCACTAAAACTAACTAATCCTAGCACCTATGTGGGAGGGTGCTACAAATCACATAGCTCACAACTGTCCCTGATTTCGAGGGACTGTCCCTGATTTGGAGCAAAATCCCTCTATCTCTCTTCCTCCTCATTTGTCCCTCATTTTGTTCTGATCAATATAGTTGTTTATGAAATGCCCTTTTAATCTTTCAAGACCCTGCATTTTTGCCGGCCGCGGGCAGGGGGGCGGTGCTTGGCTGCTGGGGGGCGGGTCTGACAAAGGCTGTGCGTGCAGATGGTGTGATTGGTATTTGCTACCACGAGGCGAGTCCCGCTGCGATGATGATGTCATGGTGCACTTCCCCAGGAGCCAGGTGGATGGAGGAGCCTCCAGTGGATAGTGCAGTGGGCTGGCCTGTAACTATGGAATGGGAGATAGACAGCGTGGACTTGGACTCCCCCGGGGCCGGACGAACACACACCAGGCCCTGGCCAGCAGTGCAAGCACACCTGTGCCCCTGGTGAGTGTGCATAAGGTTGGACAGAGACGGTCCATGTCCATATGTTTTAACCATTTCCTGTGCCATGTCTATATTTTTAAGCATCTCCTGTGCCATGTCTATATTTCTAACCATCTCCTGTGGCATGTCTATATTTTTAACGATCTCCTGTGGCATGTCTTTATTTTTAACCATCTCCTGTGCCATGTGTATATTTTAACCATCTCCTATGCCATGCCTATATCTTTTAACCATCTCCTGTGCCATGTCCATATAATCTAACCATCTCCTGTGCCATGTCCATATCCTCAAACCATCTCCTGTGCCATGTCCGTATCCTCTAACCATCTCCTGTGCCATGTCCGTATACTCTAACCATCTCCCATGACATGTCATTTTCCTCTAACCATCTCCCGTGCCATGTCTGTATCCTCTAACCATCTCCCGTGCCATGTCTGTATCCTCTAACCCTCTCCCGTGCCATGTCCATATCCTCTAACCATCTCCTGTGCCATGTCCGTATCCTCTAACCATCTCCCATGCCATGTCTGTATCTTCTAACCATCTCCCGTGCCATGTCCGTATCTTCTAACCATCTCCTGTGCCATGTCCGTATCTTCTAACCATCTCCTGTGCCATGTCCTTATCTTCTAACCATCTCCTGTGCCATGTCCGTATCTTCTAACCATCTCCTGTGCCATGTCCGTATCTTCTAACCATCTCCTGTGCCATGTCCGTATCTTCTAACCATCTCTCGTGCCATGTCCGTATCTTCTGACCATCTCCTGTCATTTATCATGTCTGCAGTCTCTGAGGGGGAGCCTGGAGATGAGTTAAGAGTGGGAGCGCCGCCAGATTGGGGATCACGAGAGGAGCCAGACGTGTGTAGACTGTGGAGAAGAGACTATAGTATAAAACCAGAGCCACCAACCTGGAGCCGTCTGACAGAGTCCTGCCCAGTGCACCTGAGAGGAGGTCAGTGACAGCACTGCCAGGCAAGTCTGAGGGGGGGTCACTGATGTAAGGAGGAGTGAATACAATACTGTAAGGGGGCATTGATATATAAGTACCCCCCCTTACCTTAGTGTATTCACTCTACTGAAGGTGTTCTCTGGTCACCAGAGTCCCCCCCCATCAAGGTTCCTGACATTCCCCTTTACATCAGAGGCTGCAGGATTTCCCCTTACAGTGCAAGGGAGAACTCTGCAGATCCTGATCTAGGTAGGAACTTTGATGTAAAGGAGAATGAAGAGCACCCCCCACTTACATCAGAGTTCCTCCTTAGATCATGATCTGTGGCTTTGTCCTTTACATCAGGCTCTGCAGAGTTCTCCCTTGCGCTGGAAGGGGGAATTTTGCAGACTCTGATGTAAGGGGGAACTCTGTGCTGCGTTATATTAACCTGGCCTTCATGTAAATAGAGAAATATGGTTCTTGAATTTTGTTTAACTTAAACACATTGCTAATAGCACTAGCTATATGTTTATAGTTTAAATATTGATATTTTCACAGTTTAGCACCAAAAATGGCCATTTTAAGTACTTTTTTGTAGTGTCAGTAAAAAAAGTGTCTCTGTCAGTAAATTCCATGATTTTTGTCAGTAAAACAAATTGGTACCATTTGTAAATTTTAGCGGCCTACCAGTAAATTTTACTTCGGGGTGTTGGTAACACTGGCCAAGGTGCAGAGGCTAAAGGACTAATTTGTCTTCTCCAGAGATCCTGAAGGTGATGATGGGTTGCGCTGAAGACAATTCTCAGGTTGTAGTTCTCTGACTCACCCGAATAACTACTGGGAACTAATGGGCTGATAAGATTTCCCTACAATGCTGAGGAGCAGGGATCACAGAGCTGTAGATATTACAGCTAAAGCTTGCAGAAGTGCAGGAAAACACACAGAGACACTGGAAAATGGAAGCAGTGCATGGAGACATGATCACTAGGAATGAGTAACCATGCAAAGAGGAAAAAATGTAATCCCTAGAAGGCAGAAGTGCACAGAGATACTGAGCAGGAAACAAACTAGCAATACAAAGGGAGACACTGAAGCAGATTGCAGACACAGGTGATGCTAACGTAAGGCAGACTGAAATTCACAGGGGATCACTGAAGGCTGAAAGCTGGCAAAGCACACATGGGAAACAGAGGCACAAGAACATTGGAATGCACAGAGGACACAACATGTGTAAGGATACATTTTGCAGGCAAGAACACACTACAGTACTGATCTGTTTAATATATACCTCACAAAGAAAGTTAGTATTCACCTGAGCGTTACCATCAGACTAAGGAGGCTGGATTATAACCACTTGAGTGCACTGGATTGCTGTTAGTTGAACACTTATCATAAAGCCAGTGATCACTGTGAAGGTTTCTATCTATTGCAGTAAAGTTGCTTATTCCACCTTCGTGCCATAATCAGAGGATCTGTGGACACAGTTACTTCTTAGGTACCTAACACTGAAATAAAGAGCTGGCAGAAGACGCACTGAACTTTAATTGATTTGCTACAATTACTGCTACTTTCCCCCACTTTGTAGGACTCAGGGTAATTATACTTTGCCCTACTGAATTCTCCTAAGAACTCTCATAAATAGAGCAGGTGTATATATAAGCCAAGTGTATTGTTCGTAGAAGTTATACTAATTTGGTTGCATTCTTTTGAATGGTACTGATTTCCAGTGAGTGGTATCAATTTACCTACAGTTCACTAATTCACCTTGGTGAGCCTAAAATGTTATCCATTATTGATTTACGTTAGTTAATTCCTGTTTACAATGCCTACAGGTGAACATCCAGGTATCCTGATTAAACTCAGTTGAAGGAGTCAGAGGGTAACCTTCAACAGTGAAGTGTTAGTGAATAAAAGACAGTTGTGACAAACATTTAGTTCTTTTGTGTCTCTCTTGTATTCTTCAAGGTGGCAAAGCCTTTAATGTTACTTAGACATTCCTGTGTGTGTGACTTAAAAGAAAACTGTTAACCATTTACCTGTGCGGTACAATTTCTGTTTATATTGGAGTTCTACTTTAATGCAACAGAGATTTTAGTAAATCCTTTTTTTTATCAGAAAGAAGTTTATGGAAACATACAAACTTATACCTCAGAGAACAGTGTTTGCATAGACATAAGCACAGTCATCATACATGCATAATACAGAGCTGCCATGTAGGGTACCCCACCCCCCCGCCCCTCAGACCAACATCCCCATTCTCCCGCCCACTACCTGTCCATACCCCTCCCTTCCAGCAACTTTTATCTCCCAGCTCCGTGCATATCCCTGGTTATGTAGCAACACCTCCCACCTATAACAACAGTCTATCCATTATTAAATCCACCGGGGAGAGCCCCGGAGTTCCCAACCATGAGTCTCACAGGTTACTAAATTAGTAAATACTTTAAACTCTCAACCTTGTGTGGCTCTTTTCACTGAGTGGGTTGAATTAGGTAACGCTATGTGTGAACCCAGAGTGTCAGGAGTGGTGGAGGACTCACAGAGTCGGGGAGACCGAGGGGGAATGGAATTATAAAGCAACCCATAAGGGAGCAGCGCTACAAGTGAATGCTGTGGATTTATATTACAACAATATACATTTCCAGCAAACCTAATGATTTCAGTTTGTTTTACCACTTTTTCAAAATACCATGTTTTGGTCTTAAAGCGGAGCTCAACCCAAAAGGGGAAGTTCTGCTTCAAGCACTGCTCCCCCCTCCCCTGCCACATTTGGCATGTCCTTTTATTGGGGGGGGGGGGCGGCGGGTACCTAGTTTTGACAGGTACTCGCTCCCACTTCCTAGGCGATCCGAGTGAAGTTCTCCTTTCCCCCACCCTCCCTGCAGTCTTCTGGGACACATCACAGGTCCCTGAAGACTGCCAGTCCATTAAGGAGATGCACCGTGACTCACGCATGCACAGTGCGCACCCAGCTGTGAAGCCGCAAACTGTCACAGCCGGGTGCCCACAGTTGGAATTCCGTTGCCGTAGAGGGAGAGAAGCTACGGCTCCGGTGACCACATCGCTTTATCCTGGGACAGGTGAGTGTGTGTTTACTAAAAGTCAGCAGCTACAATTTTTGTAACTGCTGACTATTAATAAGCACAAAAACGACTGGAACTCCGCTTTAAATGATTTCTGCTTTCTCTCTATAGCAAATCTGTGGTTACTTACAAAGTTCTCACAGTGTGCCTGTCAAGCAAACTGGGGTTAAAATGTATATCCAGGTCCAAGCACTATCCAAATGTAACCTCTCTCCCCTATACAGTGTGTCTTAGCATTCTTTTTTTTTACTTTGTTTTTGTAGCAAGAAACAGCTTAATTGCTCTCGGTGACATCAGCAGGCTTGTAAAATTCTTGCAGAGGCAGCTGCTGGAGGCTCAGTTCCCATTGATGTAGACATGCCTCCCAGGACTACAAGAGCCCCTCTTCTACACACTGTGTCTGGGTGGGCTCTTGATAGCCAAAGCAGCTGCATTGTTTTCTGAGAAAGAAATCAATGTATGTGTGTGGAATGGGCCAGTGAGGGGTGGGGGATAGGTGGAGCTCTGGAGCCCAAAAGGAAGGGCTGACAACACTGCATCGAATTTTAATGCAGAAAAGTACAGTGTTGTCAGCCAAAAAGTTAGGAACACATTGCATTTCTGACAGATCAGTAGGCATTTTTCTGTAGTTATAGTAATTTAAAAAAAGATTAAAACATGGGGAAATATGAATAAAAGACACACCAGATATATATATTTTTTATTTGAATTTAGTTTAGCCTCCACAGTGGATTCCTTGCATTTGTGTATCAGGGCTCATTGACACGGGTGGTTGAGGAGCAGTAGCACCCTTCAGTTGGGCCACCCTTAGGCTTCATGCACACTGCAGCGGATAAACTCGCGTTTTTGTGAGTTTGGGCGTTTGTTTTTAACAGCCCTTAAACTCCCATTTATGTTATCCTATGTGTCCTTTCACACATGGGCATTTTTTGAAGTTAATCAGCAGTAGAGTTTATGGGCTGTTGTCTGAACGCCCTGAAATTGCATTCAATCGCTGAAGAACATAAACACACATCATTTTTTTTTTCAGAGCTCAGCGTTTTTTACATTGCAGAGCTGAATGTAAGCTGGTGTAATATTACAAAAACGCCCTGAAAACGCTGATGCTGTAAAACGCTCAAAAACGTGCATAAACCTGATTTCAAAATCGCTGTTAGAGCATTTTTAAAGCAGTTTTTCCTGCCAGCAATCCGACATTCAGAAAGACTATTTTGGTTGTCCTGTGTGCATGGAGCCTTATTGCCCCTCAGCTGCTACCCTCTTTAGCTGCAGAGGCAGTGACAGGGGGTGTACACATGGTTTATTATATGGCTGCTGAAGGAATTATACCCCTGTCACTTTCAATCTGCAAGTGCTCCACAACTGTCTCCAATGCCATTATTGTGGCACAGTAGTCTAGCATTTAAGGGGTTAACACAGGCTGTAAGGCAGTGATACAAAACCACCTCATGACCTGTCAAATGCTCTTTGAAGAGCTGAAAGTGGATCCCTCTTCAAAGAGCAAAGCACACGTGAATGAGCCCTTAGGCTAGGTTCACTCCTATGCGGCCGCATTTTTGCGGCCAAAGCAGCCTATTGATTTGAATGTGTTGTGGGAAATGCAGGGAAAAGGTCCCTAACCCTTTTCTAAAGCCATGGCTGCACGGAAAAACATGGAAACCACATGGTGTTTTGGCACCCCTGTGCATCTGCTAAACAACAGTGCGTTTTTGCTGCAGGTTGGGGGACACATACAATTTATACGCGTTCCCACACCAGCAATAGTGTGACTCTAGCCTTACTGTTATTTTTCCACTTGTGAAAATATACATTTCTACGTATTTCACATATATCCTTGCAACAATTTGTATTGTAATTTAATACCACTGGGAAACAGTGCTTGTGTGTGTTCTCTTATTATGTTATTTACCCTTGTTGATAAGAAAAACATGCAATTCAATTTTCAGATATGATTGTGATGCGATTATGCTGCAGTCCTTGGTAGTAGTTGATACTTTCAAGGCAATAAAACAGTGACATATATAGAAATTCATGAAAGTGATACTAAACCCTCATGTTTTTTCACCTATGTCTGTTACTAAATAATAGCATTAAATGAGAAGTCTAACCTTTTGTGTCATTTTCGCTTCTAAGTTGTTTTATTCAGGCTCTGTTTTTCCCATTTCCGGTTGTCCTGTTTGCTGGGTGACCCATGTATTGCTGATCTCATAGTGTCAAAGCACATAGGAGGCAGAGCTACAGCGTCCTCCATGCCCGGGGACACAGTGAATGCGGGTGCAGCCAGCGGTCCTATGCAGGGTGGTAGTCACATAGGTGTGAGCACGCATGCACGGGTGACACTATGAGATCGGCAATACACGGGTCACCCAGCAAACAGGACAACCGGAAATGGGAAAAACTGAGCCTGAATAAAACAATTTAGAAGAAAAATGACACAAAAGATTAGACTGCTCATGTAATGCTATTATTTAGTAACAGATATAAGCGAAAAAACGTGAGGGTTTAGTATCACTTTAAAATGCTGTAATTGGTAAAAATAAAATGCCTACTACTCCAGGCATTTCACTGATGATTTCCATGCAAAAAGTTAGGAAAAACGATGTCTATTGGCTCTAGTAGCTGTTTGCAAATGTAATAACTTTACCCAAAGTAATCAACAGAAAATGTATTGAAGTGATGACAGATTTTTTTGTAGGAGTGCCAAAACCTAAACTGAGAGGAGATATCTGGGCAACAGTATCAGCACATGGACAAAATTCCTAACATACACTTAAATAATCAGTGCAGAGTGCTTAACTGCTTCTTTCCTGGCCTACTGTAATATCACATCCGTGCGTGAGCGCTTTAACCCTGGGTGGACGTCATATGATGTCCTCCCAGGATCGTGCCTCATGCATGCCACAAGGTCTGCGCTGAAGCACAATCTTTCACCTGCTGTGTCCACCAGACACAGCGGATGACAGATCAGTGTACTGAGCTGTTGCCATACCATGTGATCGCTGTGACCAATCACAGCAGATCCCATTACAATTGTACACAATGGATGGCTTCCATTCATGCCATTCATTGTGTACTATTGTGTAGATCTCTGTGATTGGTCACAGTGATCACATGGTACAGACAGGGTCAATCACAGCGTGGTCAATTGCAGCTATCCACAATAGTACACACTGAATGAATGGATTTCATGAGGAAAAACGGATTGCTTATAACAGTGATTATTGTAAGCTCCTTGAGGGTAGAGACTGATGTGAATGTACGATGTATATGTAAAGCACTGCGTAAATTGACGGTGCTATATAAGTACCTAAAATAAATAAATAACAGAAACAAAGAAAAACTTTTTTTTTTAAATACCACTAAAAGAAAGCCCTATTTGTCTGAAAACAATGATAAAAATGTCACTTGGGTACAGCGTTGCATGACCGCGCAATTGTCATTTAAAGTGAGACAGCGCTGAAAGCTGAAAATTGTACTGGGCAGGAAGGGGTGAAAGTGCCATGTAAGTAGTTAAAGGTCCCTTAGTATCAAATGAAAGAAAAAAAAATAACAGAGGTTGAAGAAGTTACTTAGTCATTCTCAAAGTCAACTGGCATACTTTTCCACCAAGTATCTGGTATAGAAAACCCACCTCTCTGCAGTGATCTCCCCTTCCTGGATCATGGCTAGAGCTAGTCAAGCAACAAAGTTCACACTCCATGCTGATTGCAAAGTGCTAGCTGTGAGTTAGCGGGGAGGTGTTGGACCTCTGCAGGGAGGCTGTTGCTTCCACACAGAGTGCAGTGGTTTTATTTATCTGCTGCCAGTGCCCATATCACATACTTTGTTTTCCTGCTGGACATAATTCTTAAGCCACACAAAAAAGTAAGGCTTTGCAAGTTTGTTATTTTCAGCACTTTTGTAGTTTTTATTGAAGGCACAGATGTGCTAAAAAAGTAGTAAAAATGACTTACGTTACAATTTCACTTCTATAAATCAGTGTTACTCTAGAGGGGGGAAAAAAATCACAATTATTTCACTACTGGAGAAATTATTATGTTTATGTTTAACCGCCTGCGTACTGGGCACTTTTACCCCCTTTCTGCCCAGGTCAATTTTCACCTTTCAGCGCTGTCACACTTTGAATGACAATTGCGCGGTCATGCAGTATTGTACCCAAATTATATTTTTATCATTTTTTTCACGCAAATAGATCTTTCTTTTGGTGGTATTTAATCACCGCTGGGTTTTTTATTTTTTGCTACACAAATGTAAAAAAGACTGCAAATTAAAAAAAAAAAAATCTTCATTGGGTTGTTATAAAATTTTGTAAATAGGTAATTTTTCTCCTTCACTGATGTGTGCTGATGAGGCTGCACTGATAGGCGCTGATGAGGCGGCACTGATGGGCACTGATAGGCTGCACTGTTGAGGCGGCACTGGTGGGCACTGATAGGCTGCACTGATGAGGCTTCACTGATGGGTTGGGCACTGATAGGCTGTACTGATGGGCACTGATGAGGCGACACTGATGGGCACTGATAGCCTGCTGGTGGTAATTGATGAGGAGGCATTGGTGAGGTTGGACTGATAGACAGCACTTATGGGCACTGATAGGTGGCACTGATATGCTGCACTGATAGGTGCACTGATGGGCACTGATAGGCACTGGTAGCTGGAATTGATGGGCAGCACTGATAAGTGACACTGATGAGGAGGCACTGATATGCAGCACTGATAGGCACTGAGTGGCAGCACTGGTGGGCACTGATTGGCAGCACTGGGGGGGGGGCACTGTTGGCACTGCACTGATAATCAGGACACTGATTATCAGTGTTGATGTCCCTTTAACACAAGACGGTTATCAGCTCTCTTTTTCTCTCCTTGCGCTGTCAGCGTCAGGAAAGAAAAGCTGATAACCAGCTTGTGTTTACTTCTGCAATCAGCTGTCATTGGACACAGCTGATCACGTGGTAAAGGGACGCTGTGATTGGCCCTTTACCCCGCTCTGTGATCAGCTAAGTCCTAAGGATCGCAGAGCAAGCTGCCTGTACGCCACAGGGGGATGCACGGGAAGCACAATAAGGATGTCCATGGACACCATCCTGGCAAACTAAGCCCATGCTGTAGCCGTCTTTCAGCTATATCATGGGCAGGAAGTGGTTAATAATAAAAATGTGGGAAAGCATGTTGTTAAATTAATATTAAGGTGTTTGAGGACACCTTATTAATGTGAGGTGAGGTTTTTCTATTTTTTTTTCCAAAATGGTGAAAAAATTAAACTTACAATGGTAATTGCAAATTTGGAATGGCCAGGGCTTATTTGAGTTTTGTCTGATATAGGTAGAATCAACTTTGAACCTGTGCATCATGCTGCAAGGCTGAATAAATGGATTAAAGTAGAACTAAAGGCAAGACTCGTTTTTTTGTTTTTGCTTTTTTGCATAGAGTAAGGGAGGACCCAACATTTGGGATTTTCTTTCACTTTCACTCTCTGTGAAAATGGTCACCAGGACAAATAGAGGCCATGACTTTCCTCTCTCACGGGCATCAATAAAAACATGACAGGTGTTCTAATCCATCTATAACAAAAACTCCGCTTTTTTTATATACATTTAGTTACTTTCTCTTATTTTCCATATATTTACCCCCGTTGAGAGAAGCGCAGAAAGATGGTGGCTCATTCTGTCTTCTTTACTGTATGATCTTTAAACGGTTGCATGACCGCACAATTGTCATTCAAAGTGCGACAGAGCTGAAAGCTGAAAATTGGCCTGGGCAGGAAGGGGGTAAAAGTGCCCAGTATTGAAGTGGTCAATATGGTGAAAATTCACTTTGAAAAGAATACCATGCGGAAGGAAATTTTAAAAATATATATTTATGCTTGCAACATGATTGGATAATCAAAGACAGTAGCACTTCATCTCATTCACTAATCTAAGGGGAAATTCCTTGCAATGTGAGCAGCCAATTTTCCTTGAGTAAATCAACCTTTATATGTTTATTGTGATTTTCCAAGAAAGTTTGAGCTCTCCTTTAAAATTGCACATTAAAGTTTTTTCATCATGCAACTAAAGAGATCTGTATCACTCGGTACAATGATTTTGCTCAACTAAATACACCTGTAACATATTTAGCTTTTATTTTCTAAGACACTCATCAAAGGCAGGACATGTTTGTCCAAACATATTTTACAATACATTAAATCCTAATCATTTTCATACGGGCCGAACGATGAACTGACATTTCCTGCAGGCCCCGTCTATGGAATTTACACATCTCCGCTTTAACTGAAACAAATAGAAAGAAAAATCCTTATTAGTACCTTGTGGTTTATAATAGAAAACCTCCTTTTTCTATTCTTTCTATTTAACTTGTATGACATGTTGCTTTGACTCAACCAGTTCCTCTCGTTCATCCGCTTTCCTTCTAGAAAATAGCTTCAGGGTGGAGCAGAGAGTTCAAGTTGTAGTTCGTTCAAGTTAAGCAGGAACGATAAAAAACCTCATATTGTATTTCACAAAGGACCGTGGTCCCTGAGTAATCTGTAACTATACAACCGCTATAAACCTTTGATTAACCACTTTTTGCATTGATGAAGGAGTGTCTCCTCAGCCTGATTCAAACCCCTCTTCATAATCCAGTATCCTTAAACCTCTCTTCATTATGTGATCATAATTGCTTCTATCTAGAGAGTGCATAACCTCGCACCTACGTAGAGTGAGTGCCAAGGTTTAAAACTATAATAAGCTGAATTCTCACCTCCTAATCCATTATTTCAATCATTAGACCACAGTTTATTCCTCTAGAGAACATTAACATTTGAAAATGTGTCAAGCCGAGTATGAAATTCATCATAATCCCAGACCACCTGCCAACTAATTAGCATATAGAAATCTGATTTTCCTGCAGCCCGAGATTAATCCAATGTTTGACATGAGTTTATATGTTCAAATTGTTTTCAGGCAGTGGCGTGGGAAGGCCAGAGAAATGTGATGTGAAACCGAAAATAAACTGCAATCAGGGCTGGAAAGAGGGGATGCCAAATACGTAATAGGATCCTGCTTTCAAAGGCCTTGATGGTTCTCGCAACAAGTAGTGACATATTTCCAACTGAGCGGGGATTTCTGAAGTTAACCTATGCCTACAGAAAAACGATTAAGGTCGTCAACAGTATTTACACAATAGCAGCAGATCACTGGGGTTTCATTGCATTAAACATGTGCATGCATGTATGTATAAGCTGCCTTCAGCACATTAGGAATAGTATATTTAGTGCAATGACTGCAAATTAGTATTTTTATTTTTAAAAATCTTGTATGTGGTAAGGGTCATTTAAAACACATTTTTTTGCACTGTTGCCAATATTGTGATTTTAACTTCAGAGCTGAGCAGATTAGATGTAGTATTAGTTCTTTTTTGGTGTTGCTATTAAGTAGATATGCATAGCTCCCAACTGTCCCTGATTTCGAGGGACTGTCCCTGATTTGGAGCAATGTCCCTCTGTCCCTCATTCCTCCTCATTTGTCCCTCATTTTGGTCTAATCTATATAATTGTATATAAAACGCACTATTTATCAATCAAAAGGTGTTTCCCAGTGCTAAACCTTTCATCTGATTTCTAAATCGCTGCATCTATAGAGTCCAAATGCCAATATAAAGAAATAGTAGTGGTAAAAAAAAAAAACGAATGTTTTTTTTTTTGTACAATTCTCCTTTAACCACCTGCCGACCGTCAACCGCAGGTTGACGGCGACAAAGTGGCTCGATAACGCAAACCGCCGTCATACGATGGTGGCTGCGAGATCGCGCACTGTGAGCGCGCGCGCGCCGCCGGAGGCGCGCCCGTGCGCTCACTGTGTTCGGGGGGGCAGGGAGCGGGTGCGGCGGACTCGATCTCCACCGGCTACCCGCGATGCCCCCCCCCCCGGAGTGAAAGAACGGAGGTCCGTGTAAGTAAACACTGACCTCCGTTCTGTGAGAGGGGGAAGGGCTGTGATCACAGCCTTCCTCTACATGGAAGCTGTGATCACTTCCCTTCCCCAGCCAGGGCAGCCCACACACAGTTAGAACACGACCAGGGAACACAGTTAACCCTTAGAGCGCCCCCTGCAGGTTAACCCCTTCACTGCTAATGGCATTTACACAGTAATCAGTGCATTTTTATAGCACTGATTGCTGTATAAATGCCAATGGTCCCAAAAAAGTGTCAAAATGGTCCGACATGTCCGCCCCAATATCGCAGTACCGCTAAAAATCGCAGATCGCCGCCATTACTAGTAAAAAATTTAAAAAAATAAAAACCCCAGAAATGAATTCTCATCATCCGTAAACGCGGCCACTTTTGCGCAAACCAATCAATAAACGCCGATTGTGATCGAATATGAGGAAGAATATAAATCAGCCAAAACCGTTGAAAAAAAATGTTTTTTTGTATTTTTTTTTGGATTTGTATTTTAGCAAAAAGTAAGAAATCAAATACCACCAAAAGAAAGCTCTATTTGTGGGAAAAAAAGGACGCAAATTTTGTTTGGGTACAACATCGCACGACCGCGCAATTGTCAGTTAAAACGACGCAGTGCCGAAACGCAAAAAGTGCTCTGCTCCTAAAGTGTGAAATCCTTACGGGGCTGAAGTGGTTAAGGGGGAGTGACAAGGGGTGTGTCCTAAGCCCGCATACTTTTGCTGATAGGTGTCCCTCATTCCCATCTCAAAATGTTGGGAGGTATGGATATGGGGTTAGGGTTCATTTATACCACAGATGCATAGTTAATCCTGCATATTTGAGGTTCATATGCCCAACAAACGAATGTGGGAATTCACTAGACCAAATTATTTGTAACCATAATGTCCAGGGCAGATAAAAATTGATGATGATTTTAATAAAAAAAAATATTTAAAAAAATCATATTTTTTTGATTTAAATTAATTTTTTTTATTTAACCACTTCAGCCCCGGAAGGATTCCACACTTTAGGACCAGAGCACTTTTTGCGATTCGGCGCTGCGTCGCTTTAACTGACAATTGCGCGGTCGTGCGACGTTGTACCCAAACGAAATTTGCGTCCTTTTTTTCCCCACAATAGAGCTTTCTTTTGGTGGTATTTGATCACCGCTGCGTCATTTCTGATCGCCACTATAAACAAAAGAAGAGCGACAATTTTGCAAAAAAACCCAAATTTCTTACTTTTTGCTAAAATACAAATCCAAAAAAATATATAAAAAAACATTTTTTATCAACGGTTTTGGCCGATTTATATTCTTCCTCATATTTGTGATAAAAAAAATCGCAAAGGACGTTTATTGATTGGTTTGCGCAAAAGTTGACGTGTTTATGGATGATGAGAATTCATTTCTGGGGTTTTTATTTTTTACTAGTAAAGGCGGTGATCTGCGATTTTTAGCGGTACTGCGATATTGCAGCAGACATGTCGGACCATTTTGACACTTTTTTGGGACCATTGGCATTTATACAGCGATCAGTGCTATAAAAATGCATTGATTACTGTATAAATGCCATTGGCAGTCAAGGGGTTAACCTGGGGGGGCGTTCTAAGGGTTAACTGTGTTCCATGGGCGTGTTCTAACTGTATTAGTGTTTGACTGGCAGGGGAAGGGGAGTGATCACAGCCCTTCCCCCTCTCACAGAACGGAAATCCGTGTTTACATGCACGGATCTCCGTTCTTTCACTGCGGGGGGGGGGGCATCGCGGGTAGCCGGCGGAGATCGAGTCCGCCCTACCCGCTCCCTGGCTCCCCCCGGACACAGGGAGCGAGCCACTGGTGGCGCACGCGTGCTCACAGTGCACGATCTCGCAGCCGCCGTCATGTGACGGCGTTTTGCGATGTCGAGCCACCTTGTCGCCATCAACCTGCGGTTGGTGGTCGGCAAGTGGTTAAATCAGATTTTTTTGATTTTTATCAAATTTATTTTAATAAAATGCATTTGGAGTAAAAATCTATCTAAAGATAGTTTTCTATATTGGATACATTAATAATTTTGTTTATTCAGCAGGAAATTGAACTTAGTTATATAGCATGAGGCTGTATATTCTTCAATATTTACATTTTTGGTAAACTTATTCAATTAATCCAAGCTCTGCAAGCTGAGATAAAATACACTGCATTGATGCATTCACACAATTTCCCAGTAACCATGAGATAAAACAAAGTTCAGGAATATTCCTTTATCCCATTGTTTTGCAAATCTATGTACATTACAAACTGTATGATTGAATCGGTTCTGATATCACTGCTTTACTAACCTGACAGCTTATTATTCTAAATAGGAAACTTTCATTTTGTTTGCAAATGTTACAGATTGTAACTTCCAGCAAGAATTAGTCCTTACATTTAAAGAGCACCTGTCATTTCAGATCCATCATGGCAGTGCCTGTTAGCGGGCATCCACTCAACTGCTGCCGCCCCGTCCCTCACCTTGTTGTGTCAATGCCCATCACCAGCCATCCCATTAAAGTGAATGGGACTGTCGGTGAGTCAACAGTGGGTCAGAGGAGGAGCCGCTGCGGGACAGAGGTGACAGTTGCTCTTTAACCACTTGCCGATCGGCATTTGACGGCGGCAAAGTGGCTCGTTACCGCAAAACGCCGTCATACGACGGCGGCTGCGGGAACGAGTTTAGTGAGCGCGCGCACGCCGCCGGAGACGCGCCCGCGCGCTCACTGTGTTCGGGGAGGGCCAGGGAGCGGGTGTGGCGGCTTCGATTGCCGCCGGCTACCCGCGATGGCACCCCCGGAGCGAAGGAGCGGAGGTCCGTGTATGTAAACACGGACCTCCGCTCTGTGTGAGGGGGAAGGGCTGTGATCACAGCCTTTCTGTACGTGAAGGCTGTGACCACTTCCCTTCCCCAGATAGTGCAGTCCCCCTACAGTTAGAACATGCCCAGGGAACATAGTTAACCCTTAGAGCGCCCCCTGCAGGTTAACCCCTTCACTGCCAATGTCAAGCCTTTTTACTAGTGGTTTAAATCACAATTTAAATTGTAATTTAAATCAACTTGATTACAATCAAATACACCCTTTAAACTTGGCTTAGAAGGGCCAATAATGGGGGCTTTGCTATGTGCCAGCCCCCTCACTAAAAAAGGGTGCGTTCCCAGCAGCCATTTGTTAGTGTGTATTGGAGTAGATTAGGTAGAGTTGACAATATTTGTAGGGAGAGTTCGTTGTTTTACAGTTCAGAGACCAACCAGTTATCTTTAGGACTACCTTTTTGTATGTCAGGAATAACTGTAGTCGCTGTTCAGCTATTGGGCCTTCCATTGCAGTAGCCGATCTGCCATAAGCAGGAGTGACTCTTTAAATTTAGTTCCTCTGATATAGTTCCGGCCATGTGAGGTTTGTCATTATGCCAATTTGTACCATCTTGATACCCGTTGTTATTGAATTACGCATATGTTCAATAAAGAGTAATCCTGCGGAGGAGGCGGAAACGGAGGCAGCTTCAACAGGACATCCCCCCTCCCCCAACTGAACCCTGTGTGTTGTAAGTAGGTGAGTTTATTGAGGATGGTTTTGTCCACAGCGACACAAAGGATTCAGGGTCCTCTTCTTCGAGCAATTTGTGACAAATAGGGTCTTTTATGTTCAAATGCCTTTGCAAGTACCCTAGGATTTGGGACATTAACCACTTAAGGACCGGAAGGATTTCCCACTGTAGGACCAGAGCATTTTTTGCAATTCGGCACTGCGTCGCTTTAACTGACAATTGCGAGGTCGTGTGACGTTGTACCCAAACTAAATTGACGTCCTTTATTTCCCACAAATAGAGCTTTCTTTGGTGGTATTTGATCCCCTCTGCGTCACTTCTGATATAAACAAAAAAGAGAGACAATTTTGAAAAAAAACCACAATTTTCTTTACTTTTTGCTAAAATAGATATCCAAAAAAATATATAAAAAAACAAATATTTTGGCCAATATATATTCTTCCTCATGTTTGTGGTAAAAAAAAAATTGAGATCGACGTTTATTGATTGGTTTGCGCAAAAGTGGCCGCATTTACAAACCATGAGAATTAATTTATGGCGTTTTTACTATTTTTTTTTTCTACTCGTAATGGCGGCAATCTGCGATTTTTAGGACTGTGATATTGCAGCGGACATTTGTAACACTTTTTTGGGACCAATGACATTTATATAGCGATCAGAAATTTAAATATCCACTGTATAAATATCATTGGCAGGGAAGGGGTTAACCTGCAGGGGGTGATCTAGGGGTTAACTGTGTTCCCTAGGCGTGTTCTAACTGTGAGGGGGCTGGGATGCCAGGGGCATAAGAGCTCTAACTGTGACAGGGATCAGTAGGTCTCTTACATGCCGCCTGACAGAACGGGGAACCGCTGTGTTTACATTGGCGGTTCCCCGCTTTTCTACTGTGCCAGGCGATCGCGACTCGATGGCAGACATTGAGTCTGCCCAACCCGTGGACATACTGCTGGAGAGTGCTGCGGGCACGAGCCACTGTTTATAGACAAAGATTTGCGCTACAGCGCCACCCTGTAGTAGTAAATGTAGTAAATGTACGTGAGGTGGTCCGGAAACCTGTTAAAGAGAGGGATCAATATTGGATGGTTATCCTATTGGGTCTCTGATGGTAAAATGGATGATCTGTTGTCACTATCCTAAAAGAAGCTCAAAATGCAGCACTTTGTGCAGGTGCTTCATTGGAGAGCCTTTGTTGCACTTCCTGATGGTGGCAGGTTCCCATCTAAAGGACCAACATGCCTCTGATTCTCTGGTCCCTAAAAAGAGAAGGAGTGGTGGCAGTGAGTGCCTCAATTTTCTTTTTGTTATAAAACCACAACAGCTAGGCCTTACTGCAGACAGCATTTACAGACAGCACCAGAAGCACATGCTTGTATACAGGGCTTTTTTTCAGCAGGAACTTGGTGGAACTCAGTTCCACCACCTCTGGTTCTCACCCTCTGATCTCTGTTCACCACTGTCATTTTTAAATACAGAAGCCCGGCTTCTGTGCTTGCAAGGACAGCTTGCCTCTCCCAGTGGCTCCAGAGATCCCTCCCTGCCCTATACCCATGGCGCGGACAAGGGAGATGCAGGTTCTAGTGCAGTGTGGACATGGACAAGAGGGGGTGTTGTGTGGTAGACTGGAACCTCTATGATCACCATCTGTTCCCTGGTGCATGAATGCTAATGCCCACAGATGATTTTGCTGCAAACCAGCAGATGATCTTGCTACCTTCTACAGTGGGGGGACATTTTGTGGTGCAGAGCTCAGAGTTGATAAGGGGTGAAAATGAGAGGTGGATGGGGGATGCAGAGATAAGGGCCTGTGAAAGAGAGCTGAACCCTTCACTCTGTATGTGGTGTACCCCGAACCCTGCACATAGCACAGCCCTGATCCCTGCACTCTGTACCTAGCGCACCCCTAAAACCTGTACTTTGTACATAGCACACCCCTGCACCCTGTAAATAATGTACCCCTGATCCCTGTACCCTGTACGCAATGCACCCCTGATCCCTGCACCCTGTAAGTATTGTACCCCTGATCCCTGCACTCTGTACATAGCACACTTCTGGACCCAGCACTCTGTACATAGCGCACTCCTGAATCCTGCACTCTGACCACACCCACCATTTGATGCGGTTTGGAAGAAAGGAGGGGCATGGTTGAGTTCCTGCACCTATTTTCTGAGAAGAAAAGCCCTGCTTGTATATGATTAGGTTCAGGGCTATTGCAGACATTTTCAGAAATGAGGACCCCTCATAGACTAATGGGTATTCAGGCTAGACAACTCGCTGGAGCCTGCCTTGGAACTTCTGGCTTGCCCTGCAGCCAGCATGTTGTCTGAAAAGGCCCTCAGTGCAGCACATGGTTTTGTTACAGAGAGGCAGATCCACCTGCAACCCAACAGTATCACATTTATTAAAATGAACAAATCTTGGTTTACTAATGACTACAAATCCTGAAGCTACATGCTAAACCAAAAAAAAATATTTGCTACTATAAAGGTGCCACAAAAAGTTTCTGCAGCAGAACCTCAGCCGCCAAATTACTATTGTTTGCTGCAGGATAGATCCTGCTTTGCACTTTCATGTTTGTGGCCTGTTCCAGTGCTCCAGCTCTCAAAAATATTTGTGGCTGTTGTCTCTCAGATAATACACTCAATGTTTATATCAATATAAAATTGACCTTGTCTCTCCCTCCTGTACTGCGGCTTAATCAAGCTGTTTACATAGTGTCCAGCCTCTGAACAATATTTGTGGCTATCATCTCTCAGACTCTGAGATAATACACAATTTTTATTGCAAGATAGAAACCTTCCTTGTCTATTTCTATTTGCTGCTATTCAAGTGTTTGCGTACTGCTCAAGTAAACTTTTTTAGATCTGTTGTGGCTGCTACTTCCACCATTCAATTCAGGCCTATCACAGAAGGATAAAAAAAATCAGGTTTCGCAGCCTAAACTACTTTAAAAAAGCTTTTTTTTTTTTCAAGTTAAAATTAATCAGATTGGAGTTCTGCTTACATATTGAAGCCAAGTTAAATGTAAAAGTTACACTTGCAAAATATGCGATGCCAGAATACGGTGTTGCAGCTGCTGTCCATGAAAATTGTACTTTTCTGTAACACCACATACAGTTTAGAGGGTAACTCCATTTCCATGAAAAAAAGTGTAGCAAATAAATAAACAATTCAGCATATACAATTGCTACACAAGCTATATTGTAATTTTATGTTATTAAAAAGTAAGTTCCTTTTCAATATGCAGCCACTGTAATTTGATGTAAAATTTTATGCAATATGGCAACCTGGAGGCCTTCTGTACACAGTTGGTGTACAGAACCTCTCTAGAAATTTAATTTCCTGCTTTATGATTGGCTCACTGATTTCCCCAAAAATCTGCACTAAGATACAAGTCACATTCTGGGCATTGTCTGCAACAGGAATGATATTTTTGATGAGATACTCTCATGGTTAATTACTTCAATGGGATGGAAACACTGCAACTTTCCTCATTAGAACACTGCAAGCACATTAGCTGATTGGAATTAACACAGACATCCCCATTCAGGAATCAGCCTTCCAAAGACAGGTGAAAGGTGAACATACAGCTTCTTCCGAACTGTACCAATGTAAGTATGCTGAAAATCCATACCTAGAATTCAACTTTAACTAAGCAGAGAAAAACTGACATCATCCACCTGGTTGTGCTCTCTGGCAGGCCTTTATAAAACTCAGGAATGGATGGACAAATCATACGGTAGCTAAAACAGCTCCTGTGTGTGTTTCAATGGTTTATATAGCTGTTGGCCTGGAGTTAAGCTGAAAAACATGTAAGCTCATATAGCTGTTTGAAAAATGTTTTATTTTCTTGTTTAATTTGTGCTTGGTGCATTAATGCAGCTTCATTTTAAAAACATTTTCTTTTTTTTTTTGCCAGTTTAGTCCAAGATATTCTAATGAATAGCATTGCTAGTCCTGCTGATTTCTTTAGAGGGAATTGAAGCATCCATACTTTAAATTTTACTTTTACGGCAGTTAGACGATCAATTGAAATCTCGGCTTAATGTGCTGTAGTATTTTCATTGTGGAGTCATTTACAGTGTAATGTTATGAACAGAAAATATTTAATGGGCTATATCATTGATGTCTTTTAAATCCAGCCATAAAGTTATATATTGATTTCAGCCAGTAATAAACAGTTTATTTGAGCAATGAGGCACAGAATTTTTTTTACACCTATGATATTAACCCCACCATCACTACTCACAAAGCATGGGTATTCTTATCCGCCATACTTTAAGATACTAGACAGTAGGATATTGGTATACATGTATAACATTATTAAATACATGAATTCACAGTGCAATAATAGCAGTTATCTATAGCAGGGTTTTTAAACCGGGGTGTTGCAGCACCCTGGGGTTCCACAAAGAGTCCCTAGGGGTGCCACAGTAAAATGACACAAAGCACTTTACAATCCGACCATGAAAGAGTTACTAACATGTCCCGTTCCTCTTCTCTCTCCACCTTCTATGCCATTATCTGTATTTTGCTGGCAAAAGTGAAAGTTGTGTAAGCTGCCCACCCGCGTTCTAGCTACCGATGACGTCATCAGTTGCTAAGGGAGGGTCGGGCGAACCACACAGCTTTCACTTTTGCCAGTAAAGTACAGGTAACAGCATAGAAGGAAAAGAGAGCCTGGAGGAGGAATGGAATATGCTCCCCCTTCTCTCTGTACACAGAACTTAACCCAGAAACCCTTTCATGGTCGGAGGGGGGGGGGTTGTGCTAGAAGGGGGAATTTAGGAAGGATAGTATGTGGCTAGCAGGG
>BLSH010243218.1:85069-97799 GCA_018402905.1 Glandirana rugosa
ACGAGAAAGACTGTCCTCACTTTGACTTCAGTGAGAACAGTCACTCCGTGGCTTCTTGTCTCGCCGGAGACGGAGATGTATAGTTGTGACGTGGTTTCCGTGTATGGGGAAGACAGGGGGAACAAAGTCAGGACCCAGGTTGACATACCGAGATACCGACATTAAGTTCTTACGAACGGAGAATCGATCCTACCCAAATGTCTGAATTATGTCATATGAGCTACTTGTTACCCACTTATATTTCAATAATTATTTCACAAAGATTTCTTATGCAAAAAAAATGGAATTTATTTTTTGTACATTATGAACAGAGAGTGCCAGTGTAGGACCCCAGAAGAGGAGAGTTGAGGGTTGATCTGTACAATACCATAGCACAGAGCAGGTAAGTATTACATGTTTTTTATTTAAGGTAAAAAAAACGTATTCTTTAGAAACACTTTATTAATAACTTTATATTCACCCATTGTTCATCGAGTATACTGTATTAAGTCTGTAAACCCATCCTAGCTAAGAGGCAAGCATTCTTGAATTACAGCCATAGAGCCATACAGTTGGACCCAGGACTGAAACAAGGGGGACAGAAGGGGTATGTGCCTTTGGTGCAGTGTTGATATGTAGAGGCAGAGGCCGCTCTGTTCTTCGGTGCCTCACTGACAAGAGTGACTTCAGTTTCACTCCTGTCAGAAAGAGCAGGGACCACAATAACTGCTGGAGGAAGGATTTTGCTCTTTCCTCCATCCAATAGCAACCTGCCATGGGCAGAAGAGAGCATGCACCTGCTTGGAACACACCTCTGTCTCAGCACAGTGCCACTGAAGTGAAGGCAGCCTGCCCATCTTCCTGTCTCCCCGTGTCATCTGACATATCACATGACCAGAGGCAGGATGAAGAAGCTGCCTTTACTCCTGGCAGGTGCCATGCTGAGAAAGAGGTCTGAACTGAGTGAGTACACAGAAGGTGAGGGACATCTCAGCCTAGACTCTACCTCTTCTCTTCAGAACTCCTCAAGAGCCGCTTAGCCTCCTCCTTTCCTTGGAGCTCTTACCACAAACTTTACAAATATTTTAGCACAGCAAGCTGTGAACACCTTTATTAGGCACCCTGAGGCAGGGGGTGTGGTTGGCCATCTTTACCCATGGGCACTGGATGACCTTGTCCTGGCACTGGCTGGACCCCTTACCACATCTACTTATATTGCTTGGTTACTGCTCCTGTGTGCTCTCTAGTCAAACCCGGCATTATTCCACCTCTTACTAACAGGTAAAATCACAGGTCCATCCTGCATGACACTACCTACTTTATTAGTTGTCACACAAAAAATAAATTTGTGAAAAAATGTAAAACAGAAGATGTTAATTTCAAACTCTTGGGCTGATAAAATATGGAAGAATGAATCACTTACCAGTTCTTTATAATATCCTCTCTTTACTACTCTATGATTTCACTGCCCTAATAAGGAGGTACTTTGCATTCTTATTAGGATAGCACATGCTACTTCTTTGTTAGGCCTCTTACATCAAAGAGGGTAGATATTATGCTCCCTGCAGCCTTGCAGAAAAAAACGTGCCTCGCTCCTTTCTTGGCAAAACCGCATATATGCTTAAGGTGGTTCTAAAGGCTCAAGATTTTTTTACCCTCATGCAGCACTGGGAGCCATTGGTTTGCACTGCTGTCAATCACAGCAAGTGAACCAATAAGGAGAGAGAGGGGGTGGTGCCGAGCTGCAGCTCTATGTCACGTAGAGCAGTGGCTCAGGAGCGGGCCTGCTTGGATGCCCCCAGAGCAAGCTGCTTGCTCTCGGAACATTCAGCGTATGGGAGGGGCCAGGAGCGCCAGCGGGGGAACCAAGAAGAGGATACAGGCTGCTCTGTGCAAAACCAATGCACAGAGCAGGTGAGTATGACATGTTGTTATTACAAAAAAAACTTTAAAGCGGAGTTCCACCCAAAAGTGGACTTCCACTTTAAGTGACGGTGACCCCCTGAAATGCCACAATTGGCATGTCATTTTTTTGGGGGGGGGGCAGATACCTGTTTTTTTACAGCTATCCAGCTCCCACTTCCTCTCCTGGCGCCACAGAGCCGAAAGGAAGTTCACTTGTCCCCCTTTCCTCCCAGCGATCTTCTGGGACACTTCACAGGTCCCAGAAGATACACCAGCCATTCACAGTGTGCAGTGCAGCTCATGCATGCGCAGTGTGCGCTCGGCTTTGAAGCCAAAGTCAGGTGCCCACACTTGCTATGCTGACGCCGCACGCAGGAGGGGGAGAGGAGGAAGGCAGTTTGCGGCCGCATCGCTGGAGCGTGGGACAGGTGAGTGTCTGATTATTACAAGTCAGCAGCTACACTTTTTGTAGCTGCTGACTTTTAAAAGGGTGGAACTCCGCATTAATATCACTTTAATTTACCAATTATAATATCATAATATAATATAATAACCAATTTAATATCACGTCAATCCTTAACAGCATAAACTTTAATTTCCTTGTTCTCCCACCAGTCCAGCACTGGGAGCCAAAGAAAATACCAGGTACTTCTGGGTTATGGGTATGGAGGAGCATGTGATCCACTCCATGTGACAATGTTGGGACAATCCCTAATGCCATATGGCTTACATAGGGCCTCTTAAGTTTCTGGGAGTGAAAAGAAAGTAAATGTGCTGCTGGGAGGTAGACATTAAATTAAACCTATTGTTTTGTCCTGCATGGGCAAAGCACAAATCTACTTTAAAAAGCAGCATCCTGCCAGGTGATCAGAGATCGCCAAAGCAGCAGGAAACCCATGCCTTCCTACTGAGGGTTCGATAGAGCAGAATGGTACATTTTTCTTTGGACCACTTTACCAGAGTGAACTCAAATTGATTCACTCATCCACTGATTCTTTTGCAAAATCAGTAGCATCACTTCAAGAGAAGCTGCAACTTATTCAGCTTCACTTGCAGAGAAGCTGAATAAGCTCTGCTTTATTACCCTGGACTTATTATACAGTATTGGAATCAGAGAAGAGCAGCTTCCATCAGAGGATAGGAACTCAGTTATTTCAAAAGAACCCTTTTGGATTGCCTTGGTTAGACATTCGCCAAGAATTGAATTCTTCCTCAAAGGACTTAGGAAACTATCTGTAGCAAGCAATCACGAGTCACGACTGTGCTCCATAATTTAGCATCTCTTTACATTTTGCACATTAACTAGACTTCCAAATGTTATATATTTGCTATAGCCTAAAATAAATATGTCCCTGAATATATTACGCTATTGATAAACTTTATGTCTTTACAGGGTGTCTTAAAATTCCACGTACGTCAAAACAGCTGTCTGAAGATATGTTGCTTGCTTTTCCCTGGGCACCCTTTCCTGCTTAAGAAATACTAATAGCTAAGTCAAATTTAGGTGAGATGTGCACGGAAAGGACTTGCTATGTAGATATAATGTAAATATAATGCTAATTAACCTAAAATAATTCATATTATTATTCAGGTTGGAGTTGGTGATAAATAAACATTTATTATTTGCATTTTCAGATGCTGAGACTTTAAATATGCATTTTCCTGTCTCTACCTCTCTCTCTCTCGCGTGAAGTGTCAACTCACTGCACAAGTACAAGTAAAATTACATCTGTATCTAAGGCAATAAAATATATTTAAAAAATTCCCTTTCCTCCTCAAGGTGTAAATATCTTTACCAGTATGAATTTAAAGTTCAGCTAATGATATTATTTATCTTTTATGTGTTATCTCTCTGACTTTATGAGACCTCATAAACTTTCTGGGCTCCATCTACAACCTTGTTGTTATTATTGCAGACAATTCATTTTTGTTCCTTTTATTATCAGAATAAAACATAAAACGGAGTTGCAGTGTTAGAGGTAGCAATGCTCAGACCTGCTACCATATTCAAATGGACGAGGCATAGATGAGCATAATCCATACACATCACATGCTGATTGGTGATGACAGATTGAATTTTTATTGAACCCTTTGCAAACTGTTATGCACCACGGCTAGCAAACATTGCATTAGGAATTCTTGGTTTGTATATAATGCAATACATGATCAGGCAGGCAAACTGCATTAAAGTGATCCGTTTCTGGCCATTCTCTGCTCAAAATGTATGATATGTACAGTAAACGTAACTTTTGAATTTGTAATGCAATATGCGTCGAAGAATATGTGTTTACTGCAAGGTTTCTATATTTATGATGGTACAGATCATTTATTTAGAATGTTATATAATCTACTGTATGTTCTACATAACATGAAATATCAAATTAAACCAAATTAAATAAGTAGCAAGTCCTCAATCAACAAAAATAAAAATAAATAAGATTAATAGAAGAAAAGAGACCTACAACAATACTATTACAAATATCCAAAGTCTTCCATGATAATTATTCCCACTGATCTACAAAGTAGAACGGAAAGCACTCCCCTCCGTAACACATACAGTGCCTTGAAAAAGTATTTGTTTTCCACATTTTGTCATGTTACAACCAAAAATGTAAATGTATTTTATTGGGATTTTATGTGATAGACCAACACAAAGTGGCACATAATTGTGAAATGGAAGAAAAAGGATAAATGGTTTTCAAAATACTTTACAAATAAATAAGTGAAAAGTGTGGTGTCCATTTGTATTCAATACTTTGTAGAACCGCCTTTCACTGCAATTACAGCTGCAAGTCTTTTTGGGGATGTCTCTACCAGCTTTGCACATTTTCCCATTCTTCTTTGTAAAATAGCTCAAGCTCTGTCAGATTGGATGGAGAGTGTCTGTGAACAGCAATTTTCAAGTCTTTCCACACATTCTCGATTGGATTCAGGTCTGGACTTTGACTGGGCCATTCTAACACATGAATATGCTTTGATCTTAACCCTTCCATTGTAGCTCTGGCTGTATGTTGAGGGCCGTTGTCCTGCTGGAAGGTGAACCTCCGCCCCAGTCTCAAGTCTTTTGCAGACTCTAAAGCCTGATTGGTCTATCACATAAAATCCCAATAAAATACATGTACATTTTTGGTTGCAACATGACAAATAGGGGAATATTTCAAGGGGTATGAATACTTTTTCAAGGCACTGTAAATCTCCAATTATGACCTCAAAGCTCATAAGAGGTAAAAAAAAAAACATTCTCCCAACAAAGGGTTAACCCGATGGCCTGCTTTCCACTTTTACTTGACCACCACTCCTTCTCTGTACATCACAGACTTTGGTATGACAAGCGTGATGACGTCATTGGCACTAACCAATCAGGACTTCCTTAGCAGGCACCTTTTATTGCATGGGTACATGTCTCTTGTGGTGATGCCCAGCTAGCTAGCCATATTTAAAAAAAAAAAAAAAGAAAAGCTTGCAAAAGGACCTTGAAAAAGGTCAGAAAAAAAAATCTGTTTTTCTCTATTTGTTAACAAACAACTCTTAGAGCCCATTCACACAAGGGTGACTTGTGCTCTGACTTAAGTTGCCTCAAGTCGCCCAAGGTTGCTTGACATCTGTAATCCCATTGAAGTACTCTGACTTGAGTCACCTCAAGTCGCCTCAGGTTGCTTGACATCTGTAATCCCATTGAAGTGAATGGGAGCCATCTTAATATACACTACTGAAGTTGCTCCAACGAAAAGGCTCCTGCACGACTTCAAGCGACTTCTATTTGACTTGTGCCCATAGACTTCTATGGAAGTCGCCTCCAAGTCGGATCCCCCATCTAAATGGAAGCAACTTTACAGTAAAAAGAAAAGAATTTATCCAGGGCAAACCCCACCCTCCCTGCTCTGATTGGCCACAGGCAAAGTCGCCTGGCATGAAGTCGCGTTGTAAGTCGCCTGAAGTCACCCTGCAAGTCACGCTGAAAGTCGCCCGGCAAAGTCCGTAGAAGTCGGATCGCCCCTGTGTGAATGCGGGCTTAAGGGTATATTTATAAAAAAAAATGCATAACCATTTGTCCAGAAAATCTGCATGTACCTTCAGTCTGTGCTAATTGGGCAAAATCCATGATCTCTTGCCTATATTTATATCTGAACAAATGTACTTTATATTTTTTTGTTTACAAACGTTTTTATTGGAAAAAGTTTTACATAATAACATGAGAGGTAACAGCTGTAATACATAAATATAACAAAAGATATACTTCTCAGTTCAAGAATCAAAAACTTAACTATACTATAGTAGGGTACAAAATAAAGAAAAGAAAAAAAGGAAATATGGCCATATAAGGTACAAACTGAGTGAAAAAAAGGTCATGCTGCTTCAGAATCAGGAATTTAATTACCATTTAAAAGTTTATAAAGAAACTAAGGATCCCATTTTAGATCGAAAAACTTCATGTTGTTTAGTGTATAAAAATGGGCACTAGATGGAGCTAAAGAGCATAGGAAATACATATGTCTTCTTTTGCTGTATTTTACTTCTGCCCATAGTGAAAGGACATTTATTCAGAAAAGAGAATGGCCTAAAAAATATTCATATTTGACCATTTCTCACAGAATGAAAGTACAGTACATGCAGATTTGCTGGGCAAAAGACTATGCAATTTTTTTCTTTTATAAATAAACTCCTTAGTGTTGAAATCATTCAATGTAATGATCAGTTTGGTGAAGGACTGCAGCCTATGAAAATCATTTGTAATATATGATTATTTTAATTTATCTATTTTCAAGAGATGAAAAAGAAAATTTAGTCGATTTCAAACAAATTCTTCTTTTTTTTGTTGTGTCATATGAGTCAACATCAGTTGAAATGTTTACATTTTGATCAATGAATTACAGCTACATGTGCAGCCAGCGTTAACATATTAGTAATCTCTAACAATGGTCTTCTCTTATTTGCTCCCTTATGATTTGTTAAAAATGCCATTGAAGGTGTTTTGTTATATTTGATTGCAGTGGTGGCAGGTGCTCCATTTTTTGGGGGGGGCGGCAAACAAACCACCCAAGACCCCCTCCCCCCCCCTGTCGCTCATGCGTCTGCCCAGCAGCCCCGCACTTACTTAGCTTGAGGGCAGCTTCGGATCCTTCCTGCATCTCTCCTCCTCGGCAGCTTCATGGCGGCTTCCTCTGCATCTCCTTCCTACTCCTCGCCAGCCAATACAGTTGCTTCTCCTCTCGGCCAGTCGGGTCTCAGGACCCGCTTCCGGATTGGCAGCAAGGGGAATCAGGAAGACAATTGTGAATATTAATTGGGCCTAGAGGCCACCCATTTTTGAAGCCAAGTAGAGCCTCAGGCTCTAATCATGTGCTTCCAACAAAAAAAACCCCATTGAAATCCATGCGTCTGGCGGCCTGCATGTAGATTAGGGGGGGTGGCGCCCCTGCACCCCTTATGGACAGGACGTCACTGTTTGATTGATTGATAAGTGCCAAATAATATTTATTAATCCTGCCAAAAAATGTGTGAGCTGATACATTTCTGTGCACTCTGCCCCTTCCACACTCTTATCAGTTAGGATTAGTAAGCTCCCTCTGTGAACAGAACACCTCCCCATATATTATGGAGAAGAGGAGATGGGGAGATGTTCTGTCTTAGGGTGACAATGCTGTTTCCTCCTAGTATGGTGATTACACGTTCTCACTCTAGAACAAAATGCAAGGGGTCCTAGCGCTCAGCAGGACCCCATGGGACAGTACAAATGGCATATGTTTGCCCTAGTCTTTGTGTAGCCAAGTTGCCATTGGTAGAGGGAGGTTTTCTCCCCTAGCAACAGGCCCCGGATTGGTTTAAATTGGCGGGCCATTCTATGCATTAAGATAAAAAGCCTTCTGTGCAGCAGCCCCCCTCAGCCCCCCTAACACTTACCTGAGGTCCCTCTCTGTCCAGCGATGTCCACAAGTGTCTCAGCCACCTGAGACTCTCCTTCCTGATTGGCTGAGACACAGCATCGGTGCCATTGGCTCCCACTGCTGTCAAAAAAAAGTCAGCTAGCCAATCAGGGCAGGGCGACAGGTCGGGGCTCCTAAATGGACACAGGGAGCTGTGACTCAGCTTGAGTGCCCCCATGGCAAGCTGCTTGCTGTGGTAGCACTCAACAGGAGGGAGGGGCCAGGATCACAGAAGAGGGATCTGAGAAGAGGAGGATCCAGGCTGCTCTGTGCAAATCCACTGCAACAGAGCACGTAAGTATAACATGTTTGTTATTTTTATAGGGGAAAAAATGAGACTTTACAATCACTTTAACCACTTCAGCCTTGGAAGGATTTCCCCCTTTAGGACCAGAGCACTTTTTGCGATTCGGCACTGCAACGCTTTAACTGACAATTGTACCCAAACAAAATGTGCGTCCTTTTTTTCCCACAAATAGAGCTTTCTTTTGGTGGTATTTGATCACCTCTGCGTAATTTCTGATCACCGCTATAAACAAAAAAAGAGCAACAAATTTTGCAAAAAAAAACCTTATTTCTTACTTCTTGCTAAAATATATATCCAAAAAAATATATAAAACAAACTATTTCTTCATCAGTTTTTGCCGATTTATATTCTTCCTTATATTTTTGGTAAAAAAAACTACAATTGGTGTATATTGACTGGTTTGAGTATTCATCTATGGGGTTTTTTTTTTTTTTAACTAGTAATGGCGGCGATCTGCGATTTTTAGCAGGACTGCGATATTGCAGCGGACATGTCGGACCATTTTGACACTTTTTTTGGGACCATTGGCATTTATACAGCGATCAGTGCTATGAAAATGCACTGATTACTGTGTAAATGTCACTGACAGGGAAGGGATTAACCTGCAGAGGGCGCTCTAAGGGTTAACTGTGTTCCCTGTGTGTGTTATTAACTGTGTGGGGGCTGGGCTGAGAGAGGGAGGAGAGTGATCACGGCTCCTATATACAGGGAGCCTGCGATCACATCCCTTTCCCCTGTCAGAACGGGGATCCGTGTTTACACTGAGTCCGCCCTACCCGCTCCCTGGCTCCCCCAGAACACAGTGAGCACACAAGCGGTCACGATCTGCGAACTTGCAGCCACCGTCAGGTTACGGCGCTTAATGATATCGAACCACTTTGCAGCTGTCATACGACAGCTGGCGGTCGGCAAGTGGTTAAATAAGCTCTTTTGTGCTGCTCCATGTGTTTTACTCACAGAATCACCAGGTGATAGTAAAACAAAAGAAAGCAAAACAAATGCAGCCACCACATATAAACCTTAAAAACAGCGTTTTGTAATATAATATATTATATTTAAAGGAGACAGCCTATTATAATGATAGGCCAATAGAATGTGTGGAGGTGGGAGGGAGGGCAAGCTCCGACACCACATAAGTTCCCTTTAAGGGTTTGTGTATTTTAGGTGTTCAAGGGTGAGGAGAGAGTTAAAGTGTAAGTGAAGGCATTTTTTTCGTTACTGTTTGTTCTGATAACCATTCTCATTGAGAAGTCCCACCTTAGGCTGGATTCACACCTATGCATTTTTAGTGGGTTTTGCATTTTGCAGATTTGCATTGCAGTCCATTTAACATGGTTTCCTATGGATCTCGTTCTGTAGTGCAAATCTGCAAAATGCAAAAAGCACTAAAAATGCATAGGTGGGAATCCAGCCTTATAGAGTTGTCATAGACCAGGGTTTCTCAACCAAGGTTTCATGGATCCCTAGGGTTCCCCCAGAGGTTGCTAGGGGTTCCTTGAACAAAGAGCAATTTCTGCCTCTCAGATAAATTCCCAATGACACCATTGATCTTTTTAGCTACGGGGGAATTCTTCCCAATGACCCAAAGTGTAGGGAGCATTCTTTCCACTGCCCTACACACTAATGTATCAGGATTTGTAGATATAGTCATTTTTAGTAGGGGTTCCCTGAGACCGGAAAGTTATTTCAAGGGTTCCTCGGTGTTGGAAAGGTTGAGAAAGGTTGTCATAGAGCAAGAGGTGAGGGGTTCTGGTGACAACCTTCCAAGATTGGAATTCCTACCATTTCCTGTTGCTTCTCCAAGACTGCAAGTGAAATCTCCCGAGCAGGACACACTCCAAACAATAACCTAACAGAAGTTTTAGCCCTTCCCTACTCTGTCCAAGCAAGAAAACTATAGTCTTGGTTATACACACACTTTAAAGCCCCTTGCACAGGGAGCCGTCCAGCTGCTCTGTGTGGCTCCTCTCATTTCCCTCCGGACTGAATGCACAGGGCTGGAAAACACCGGTACCACTTAGTACAGCATTCAGCCCCAGCCCATCATAGACTTCCATAGGCTGCCTGCTATGGGGCTTGATGCTGCCCCTTGCCCTCCCAGGTGCGCTAAAATTCTGGGAGGGACACACTGGTGCTGGACAGCCCTGTGTGCAAGGGGCCCAATAGTAAGAGATTGCCTAAGAATCAGATTTATTTTAGGGGACACTTTTTTATTTATTACAGGTATTTCACCAACAGTTTACACAGCGCTTCTCACACAGGTGTATACATACTCACCAGCCACTTTATTAGGTACACCTTGCTAGTATCGGTTTGGACCTCCTTTTCCCCTCAGAACTGCCTTAATTCTTCCTGGCATAGATTCAACAAGGTGTTGGAAACATCCCTCAGAGATTTTGGTCCATAGTGACATGATGGCATCAGGCAGTTGCTTCAGATTTGTTGGCTGCACATCCATAATGCGAATCTCTAGTTCCACCACATCCCAAAGGTGCTCTATTGTATTCAGATCCGGTGAGTGTGGAGGCCATTGGAGTACAGTGACCTCATTGGCATGGTCAAGAAACCAATTTGCATACATTCTTGCCTGGAAGACTACTTTGTTGATTCAATTTTATTTGTTGCTCTTCTGCTGTTATATCTGATTGCCATACAACTATAATTGATGTTTTCTACTAACTAATATTCAATAAAAATATTTAACGTTAAAAAAATAGAAACCAGTGGTGAGATGTTTTGAGCTTTGTGACATGGTGCATTATCCAGCTGGAAGGAGCCATCAGAAGATGGGGACACTGTAGTCATAAAAGGATGGACATGATCAGCAACAATACTCAGGTAGGCCGTGGCGTTTAAACTATGCTCAAATGGTACTAAGGGGCCCAAAGTGTGCCAAGAAAATATTCCCCACACCATTACACCACCTCCAGCCTGAACCATTGATACAAGGCAAGATGGATCAATGCTTTCATGTCGTTTACGCCAAATTCTGACCCGACCATCTGAATATCGCGGCTGAAATCGAGACTCATCAGACAAAGCAATGTTTTTTTAATCTTCTGCTGTCCAATTTTGGTGAGCCTGTGCTAATTGTAGCCTCAGTTTCCTGTTCTTAGCTGACAGGAGTGGCACATGGTGTGGTCGTCTGCTGCTGTAGCCCATCTGTTTCAAGGTTTGATGTGTTATGCGTTCAGAGATGGTATTCTGCATACCTTGGCTGTAACCAGTAGTTATTAGAGTTACTGTTGCCTTTCTATCATTTTGAACCATTCTGCATATTCTCCTCTGGCTTCTGACATCAACAAGGCAATTATGTTCACACAACTGCCCGCTCACTGGATATTTTCTCTTTTTCGGACCATTCTCTGTAAACCCTAGAGATGGTTGTGTGTGAAAATCCCAGTTGATCAGCAGTTTTTGAAATACTCAGATGAGCCCATCTGACATCAACAACCATGCCACGTTCAAAGCCACTTAAATCCCCTTTCTTCTCTTGTGTGAAGCTCTGTTTGAACTTCAGCAAGTCATCTTCACCACGTCTACATGCCTAAATGCACTGGGTTGCTGCCATGTGATTGGCTGATTAGCAATTTGTGTTATCAAGCAATTGTACAAAAGTGGCGGGTGAGCATGTATGTTGTATATTCCGCAGCCTTTACCCTCAAGTAGCTTACTATCTAAGTTCCCTGACTCACATTCATACATATACTTACTAAGCCCAATTTTTGTACAGGAGCCTACAAGCATGTTTTTCACACATAGGAGAAAACCCATTAAGCCCATGGACTCCATACAGATAGTGCTGTGGTTGGTATTCAAACCAACAACCCTAGTGCTGGTAGGGAGAAGCGCCAACCTTTAAGCCATTGTTCTGCATTAAGAACTGTCAAGTGTTGTTGGCAAGGTAAACCAATGTGCCCCAGAATGCATGCTAGCCTAAACTTGGCATTTTAGCTTTGCACAAAGATATATTTACATGCATGGCTATATTCAGTGGTGTATTTTGGTTTTGTGCTGCCTCTGTACTGTTCTTGTCGCAGGGTCTGATGGGGAAGCTGCAGCCATTCACAGTGAACAGCTGAGCTTCCTTATCAGACCCTGAGACATGATCCATCCAAGTGTAATATATAGAAGGATCATGATCTGACATTCGCAGTGATACCTCACTTGTGTGGGACAATCGCTGTTTGCATACACGAGAGACCGACCTGTGCATTCGCCTTTGCGTGAGAGCACGGGAGGATGGGGCACTTTAAAAATGTTTTTCTTTTTTACACTGTTGCTTTAATTTTTTTTGGTCACTTTTATTGCTGTCACAAGGAATGTAAACATCCTTGTGACAGCAATAAACATGTGACAGGTACTCTTTATGGAGTACCTCTTCTACACCAAGATCTGTCTTTGAATGCTTTGAGTTTCCGAGTAAACCAGAAGGATGGGAGAGCCACGGAAGGTATTGGGGGGAGGGGGGTATCCCTTCCTGCTGCTTGTAATAGCAATCAAGCGGCCAGTAAGCGGCTCAAATTGCTATTACAAGAGTGCTGACCGCTGATACAACCACCGACAGAACGGGAAGTGGTTAAAGAGCCACCTCTGACTTTCTGCCTGTGGCGGC
>BLSH010243218.1:97809-119540 GCA_018402905.1 Glandirana rugosa
TTTCTGCCTGTGGCGGCACCCCCCCCCCCCCCCGCAAAATGGAAAATGGCTGCCAAGGCAAATGCCTTGTTTGCACCTAATCTCCATGTGCCTGTACCCTAATCTACATGCAGGGCACCGGACGCATGGATTTCAATAGGGTTTTTCTTAGAAGCATGTGATTAGAGCCTGAGGCTTTAAGTGGCTTAAAAGAGGGTGGGCTTGGGGCACAGAGCACTGCATCCCAAGCCCATCCACTTGTGCGACAATAGCGAATTAATATTTGCTTTTGTCTTCCTGCTTCTCCTCCTGGCCAATCAGGAAGCGGGTCTTAAGGCTCCATTGGCCAGAAGGAGAAGCGACTGTGCGGTCTCCAGAATGTCCCCCGCTCCCCTGCTCTAGTGACTGGTAGGGCTCGGTGTTCCCCATCACCAGGTCCAAGCCGGTTTCTTCTATCTGGGCACTGAGGACCCTGTGCTTCTCCTGCGGGGGGATCCTCTGAAGCTGAGAGCCTGGGGACGAGCCTGATATGGGCACCGTGGTGCAAATACTTCCCTACCTGTCCCTTCCTCCGGGAAACCGAGCCCAGCAATGTCCCCACCCCCCAGAAACTGGACGGACACTGAGCTAAAGCTGCACCGACTGCCCGGGGAGCAGGAGAACGACAACCCCGCAGTCTACATCAAGCTACTGTACCTATTACCTTATATACCAGTATAAACTGAGGGGGGGACTGGAATCATACCCCACCATAGGCCCTATTGCAGGCGAGCAAAGGGAGGGTGGTTTGCTTGCTGCCCACCCCCCCTCCAAAACAGATGGAGCACCTGCTGCCACTGCTTGTTTGCCCCATGGCTCCTGACTATATTATCAATGAAAGCGGAAAGTGGTTACCTACAGCAAAACTAAAATGTTTTCTTTTAACATTTAACCCCATAAAGCTGAGATTTGATTGCTTGCTGGGAGGATAACATACACTTTACTTTCCCCCAGTTTTCATAAATCAACATCAAGTGTGGTTAATGACATATTAAAGGCAGCTTCGATCTCATAAAACAAACTGGAAACGTGATACAATTACGGTGTTGACATGAAAATTGGCCACAGGTGTTGTCAGCGAGTGTCTCGTCTAATGACTCTTAGAAAGACATGAAAACATTTGTAAACGAGGAAACTCAAGGAAAAAGAATGAAAAAAAAAAGAAGCTTCCAGGCAGAGGTGGTATGTATAGCATGACTTGATCTGAAGCTTTCACATGAATTGAAATAGCCTATTGTGAGAAAATGACTGCTGAAGTTTTGAAAATTCATGTCATTGTCTCTATAAAGGAGCGGATGTCAAAGAGCTTCAAAGGCTGACAACTGTTTATTTGGATGAGAGCGACTTCACTTTTCACATACAATTCTGTCTCAGAGCAAAGAGACAATGCCAAGAGATAGCTGGGACAATGGCCTAAACTAAGTCGCTGAATAATAAGGCTTATTTAAGTTGGAGATCCAGAATAACATATTTATTACAGGAAAACAGCATTGACCAGACCCTAAAGGCTGCCCACGCCAATAGTTGGAAATCCAAATATTTATTTTTATCATAGAATAAATAAAGGAGAGAGGTCTTAAGACTCATGCACACGATGGGAATTTGGACGACAGAATGTCCATTTTTTGTTGGATGCTTGTCTCATGTCGAAAGTGAAGAGCGTACTAACAATATGAAAATTCTTGTATGACCGAATTCAACGTCAGATGTGACGTAATGTGTTAAATAGCTTTGTATGTATTTTTTTGTTTCTGAACATCCGTAGTCGTGATCGTATGATTTTTTTCGTACGAAAACTGTACTAATGATACGAAAATCGGACGTTGAGTTGCTGTACGGAAAAAAAAACCTCTAGTCTGCATATCCAGCTTTTGTCTTACGAAAGATCAAAATTGGCTGTTGGAAGGAGCATACTAACGCTAAGAATTTCGGATGATCGGCCGTTGAACGAAAATTCCTGTCCGAAATTCACACCGTGTCTACAGGCCTTTAGAGCCGGTGGAGAGCCGATGCTGCATCCACCTAGGTTAGTACGAATCTAAAAAAAAAAAAACATACTCTTTTAATATTGCTGATGTACTAAAGCAGGGGTGTCAAACTCAATCTCATTGCGGGCCGCATTGGCATTATGGTTGATCTCAAAGGTCCAGTTGTATTTGTAAGAATAGATGTTCAGAGCACCTCACCCCCTTATATCAGATGTCAAGAGCCCCCCCACCACCATCAGAAGTCTGAGATAAGGAGGGGGTGGGGATGAGGGGGGTGCTGCAGTAGAGGTGCGGGGGCCACATAAAATATCCTTGGCAGGCAGCATTTGGTCCACGGGCAAAAATCAAAGTTTTTAGATTTTCTTTTCAAATAATTGGGTATCCCAAATAAACACAGCTTCATCTTATTTACTAAGCAATGGAAAATGAAAATAAATTGTATCAGCCGCACTCCACTCTTAGCTCCTCTTGCCGTATTTATTAGTCAGTGACAAAGTGACTGCATACAATGGGGTTGACTTACTAAAACTGGAGAGTGCAACATTTGGTGCAGCTGTGCATGGTAGCCAATCAGCTTCTATCTTCAGCTTGTTTAATTAAGCTTTGTCAAAAAAACCTGGAAGCTGATTGGTTTCTATGCAGAGCTGCACCAGATTTTGCACTCTCCAGGTGTAGTAAATCAACCCCAATGTCTTCACCAGGGAACCATCTTTCCTTGATGGGTTTCACCACCCCTGGCTTGCTCACAAGGATGGGGCAAGCTTTGAGCGGAGGTGTGTCATTAATGTAAAGTGAACTTCCTTTTTATTGGTAAGTCAACACCAGTAAGTTATCCATTGGGTTGATTTACAAAATTAACAAATACTGTTCACTTTCGACATTGAATGTTCAGTGAACTTAGTAAATAATATGAAGTTGTGGTCACTTTGCTCAGTCAAATGTTAGAAAATATCTTCTTTTTATATTTCCATTGCACAGCATTGGATATTCAAAGTGAGCACAGGATCACCATATTTCTATCATTCTGTTTGCTAAGTAAACAGTCTCTATTCATTTAGTTAACTGCCCACTGCACATTTACTGCGACAGTGTGGCTTGGCTGCGCAAAACAACGTACCTGTACCTTGCAGCTTCTTCCAGGTATGGGGCACGCACGTGTGCCCCCAGCGACCTGCTCCTGCTGTGATTGGACACAGAGGAAGCCAATCAGTGGGTCTGGCGTACCCGATGTTTGCAGGCACCCAGAGATCTCTCCCGAGAGAGGCTGAATGGGGGTCTGCCTATGTAAACAAGCTAAGCAGGAACACAGATCTCTCTCTTCCCCCAGTCAGAGCAACCCTCACACAGTTAGCAACCACTCCCTAAAAGCACACTTAACCCTTTGATCACCACTGACGTTAACCCCTTCACTGCCAGTGTCATTAGTGCAGTAACAGTGCTTTTTTTTTAGCACTGATCATTGTATTGGTGTCATTGGTCCCCAGAAAGTGTCATTTAGTGTCAGATTTGTCCGCCGCAATGTTGCAGTCCCGCTAAAAATAAAAATGCCATAAAAAATGCCATACATTGTAGACGCCATAACTTTTGTGCAAATCAATCAATATACGCTTATTGGGATTTTTTTTTACCAAAAACATGTAGCAGAATACATATTGGCCTAAATTGATGAAGAAATTAGATTTTTTACATTTTTTTTATTGGATGTGTTTTATAGCAGAAGTAAAGAATATTGTTTTGTTTTTTTCAAAATTGTCAGCCTTTTTTTTTTTTTTGCAAAAAATAAAAACCGCAAAGGTGATCAAATGCCACCAAAAGAAAGCTCTACTTGTGGGGTAAAAAGGACATCAATTTAGTTTGGGTACAGCGTTGCATGAACGCGCAATTACCAGTTAAAGTAGTGCAGTGCCGAATTGCAAAAAATGCTCTGGTCAGGAATGGGAAGAAACCTTTCCGGGGCTGAAGTAGTTAACCAACCCCACCAATTGCAATGGCTCACCAATGCATCAGAAATTCTTATTCCTCTACATGTGGATTTGAAAGAATCATGAAGCACCGATATTGTTTTTAGTAAATCATTGTATTTGTATAGGGCAGAATGACAACAGATGACACATGTTAATTGTGTCTCTAGATGTGTGACTAACTAGTACTATCTGACATATGAAGAATTAGTGCTTTTTTTCTGTGTGATCCTCCCTCATTAGTATTCATATGTATGTCTTTGTATGCATATTTGTTTAATGAATTACCTGATCAGTACTTGAGATTTAAATATTATCTGAGGACCAGAACCATGTTATTTACTTGTCTTGAACAACTGCTGTATTTATTATAACTACAAATACTTTATCTGAATGCATATATTAGAGGATGGATGGGCGTACACTATGGGGTTGGTTTACTAAAGACAAATAGGGGTTGATTTACTAAAGCTTGAAAGTGCAAAATTTGGTGCAGCCCCACACAGAAACCAATCAGCTTCAAGGTTTTATTGTCAAAGCTTGATTGAACAAGCTGAGCTTAGAAGCTGATTGGCTAGCATGCAAAGCTGCACCAGTTTTTGCACTCTCCAGCTTTAGTAAATCAACCCCATAGGCTGTTCGCTTTGCAAAGAATACCCCATCATGCAAGAAAAATAAAAAGTAGCGTTGCACCAATATCGGTAGCCAATACTAAGCATTTGCACGATTACTTGTATGTCTGATTATAAACCATTACCTTTGGATTGCCATTCGATTTGACAGTTCAAAATTGCATGACATTACTGGCAATGGAATCAATTAAATCATTGCGACACAACTGTGAAAAAGGTTTTTGAGGTCTGAATCGTTCAATATTGTTTAATATTCATATGGTTAATGTGCTTATTCCAACTTTTGATTTCCACTAATTGACCCAAAAAACCGGTAATGTTGGAATTTTTTTCCAAACAAATGAATTTCGAACCATTAGTGGTGCAATCATTTGAATGTCCAAATTATATTGCATCACTTCTGCCCATAAAGAAAGTTATTTAAAAAAACGTTTCAATGTTGAAAACAATCTGAAAAATGTTGATGTTGAAATTTCCAAAACAATGATGGGTCATTTGAATGTAACGTCAGACAAGCATTTCAATTTTCAATCAATTTTCAATCAAATTTTCTTTCATTGTTTTTCCTTTTTTTTACACATTTATGGCCAAATTGCAAAGCGTATAGTAAATCAGTCCCAGTGGGTTTAATTTACTGAAGGAGAAGAGCATGTAAATATTTATTTAGCCTAGTGAATGAAGTCAAGCAAGTGAAAGTTCAATTTGCAAGAAACAACCAATCACGTGCAAATGAAAATTACCAAAATCTTTTGTTAAAACTTACTCGGAATACCTGACCATATGCAAGGTAAATTTAAAAAAGATATAGACCTTTTGCCAGCCCATGATTCGTTGATAGTAGTAAACATGGCTTCATCTTATTTACCCGGCTTCACTTTATTTACAAAGCTCAGCCAACATTTTGTTTAGCGAACAGTCTTTACTTTTTTAGTAAATCAATTTCATGGTTTCCCCTCCTGCTGGATCTTTGTTCAGATGCATTGATTTTTTAAAACAAATGTCCTGATCATTTTAATCAACTGAATAATTAAAACAAACAGCTCAGTGCGGCCCAATGTGATTGAGCAGTTGGAGTTAAACAACGTGAATAAAACATAAAAAGGGGAATTTACTAAGACTGGAGCAGCCAGAATCTGGAGCAGCTGGGCACAGCAACCAATCAGCTTCTAGCTTTCATTTTAAAAGTTTATCTCAAGAAGCTGAAGCTAGCAGCGGATTGGTTACTTTGAACAGTTGCTCTATATGATTCTGTCTGCTCCAGTGTTTTAAGCCCCCCCCCCGTCAGTTTTATAGTTTGCCCAACTCCTGCCACTGTTAATTTTGCTGAGCCTGTATCTTAAAGCGGTCGGAAACCTGCTGGAAAAAAACCCTGCAAGATAAAGGCATAATGTGCTAGGATGCATCGCATACTAGCACATTATGAAATACTCCCCTTAGAACGAAGCCCTCTCAGCGGTGCCGGTCACCGCTCAGAGGGCTGACATCTTCTCCCATCCTTTCTTCCACTGTGAGTGGTCGGAGCCACGATGATGTCACTCCCACACATGTGCGCGGGAGCTCTCTGTTCCAGCAAGAAGCTCTGAAGTTCCGGCATGGTACGCCGGACCTTCAGAGCGCATGCGCCACTGACATCAGCGGCTGCATGCAGGGTGAGTATCTCCTAAACCATACAGGTTTAGGAGATATTCATTTTACATTCAGGCAAGCCTTATCATAAAATAAGGTAAAAATAACAAAGCGGGATATACAACTGCTTTAATGTGGTTAATCTAAAGAAGTGAAAGCTTAAAGCTGAGCTCTAGGAAATCTAATAATTCTCCTTGCAATGGAGCCATGACTGCACTGTCAAGTAAATGCTCTTTTATGTCTGGAAGCTGGAACCAGTTTTACTTACTCAGTCCTCTGCTCCCACAGGATCCTCTGCACTGCTAGACCAGTCCTTGTAGCCTCTTTTTCCCTACACTCCAGAGGTCTGAGGTTCTTTTGACATCATCAAGACTGATGCAGAAACCCATAGCCTTGGAATTGGATGTGAGGATGCTGAGAAACAGTCCACCGCCACAGCATGGAGAAGCATCATCTGCTATAGGCTTGGTAAACCAGTTTGACTTACCCAATCCTCTGCTGCAGCAGGCTCCTCTGTACTAGAGTTCGACTGATATGGGTTTTTCTCTGGCCGATGCTGATATTTAGAAATCGGGGTGGCCGATGGCCGATATTGGATGCCGATTTTTTTGGGCCGATATGTTAGGCTGACTTTTTTTTCCCCTTCATCTCATAAAATATAACAGTTAATTTTGCTTATTCTTGTATGTATATGGTTCACTTAAGAGCTCTTTCAATACAGTCATATACAAGTGTCCATAAAATACAGCCATATAACAGTGCCATAAAATACAGCCATATACCAGTGCCATAAAATACAGCCATATACCAGTGCCATTAAATACAGCCATATACCAGTGCCATAAAATACAGCCATATACCAGTGCCATGAAATACAGTCATATACCAGTGCCATAAAATACAGCCATATACTAGTGCCATAAAATACAGCCATATACCAGTGCCATAAAATACAGCCATATACCAGTGCCATTAAATACAGCCATATACCAGTGCCATAAAATACAGCCATATACCAGTGCCATGAAATACAGCCATATACCAGTGCCATAAAATACAGCCATATACCAGTGCCATAAAATACAGCCATATACCCGTGCCATAAAATACAGCCATATACCCGTGCCATAAAATACAGCCATATATCAGTGCCATAAAATACAGCCATATACCCGTGCCATAAAATACAGCCATATACCAGTGCCATGAAATACAGCATATACCAGTGCCATGAAATACAGCATATACCAGTGCCATGAAATACAGCCATATACCAGTGCCGTGAAATACAGCATATGCCAGTGCCATGAAATACAGCATATACCAGTGCCATGAAATACAGCATATACCAGTGCCATGAAATACAGCCATATACCAGTGCCAAGAAATACAGCATATGCCAGTGCCATGAAATACAGCATATGCCAGTGCCATAAAATACAGCCATATACCAGTGACATGAAATACAGCATATACCAGTGCCATGAAATATAGCATATACCAGTTCCATGAAATACAGCATATACCAGTGCCATGAAATACAGCCATATACCAGTGCCAAGAAATACAGCATATGCCAGTGCCATGAAATACAGCATATGCCAGTGCCATAAAATACAGCCATATACCAGTGCCATAAAATACAGCCATATACCAGTGCCATGAAATACAGCATATACCAGTGCCATAAAATACAGCCATATACCAGTGTCATAAAATACAGCCATATACCAGTGCCATGAAATACAGCATATGCCAGTGCCATGAAATACAGCATATGCCAGTGCCATAAAATACAGCCATATACCAGTGCCATAAAATACAGCCATATACCAGTGCCATGAAATACAGCATATACCAGTGCCATGAAATACAGCATATACCAGTGCCATGAAATACAGCCATATACCAGTGCCATGAAATACAGCATATGCCAGTGCCATGAAATACAACATATACCAGTGCCATGAAATTTAGCATATACCAGTGCCAGGAAATACAGCTTTACTTGTGTCAATGAAATGCAGCCTGATCACACAGATCAGTGTCTAATGCGGGCTCCCGGCGCTGACGGGAGGGGGCAGATATCGGCCTCATTTACATAACATTCGGCCAATGCCGATTCCTTAAAAAAAGGCAAATATCGGCCCAATATATCGGTTGACCCCTACTCTGTACTGCTAGACCAGTGCTCGTAGGCTCTTCTCCTCTATTCTCCAGCAGTCTTAGGTTCATTTGACACCATCAAAAGCAATGCAGAGGCCCCTAGCCGTTCACTGGATGTGGAACAGTCCACCACCAGAGCACGGAGGAGGGTCATTTGCTGGGGAAACGGAGGATCAGGTCAGCAGAACTGCTTTTCCATCCTCTAGACGTCAATGAGTGGTTAACCCGTGTAGTGCAGGCACAGCCCCACTAAAGGGGGGGGGGGTAGGTTTCTTAGATTTGGGCTTTAAATAAAAAGCAAGGTAGGGCACCTCCTTTAAAATATATTTTTTTTAAAGGAAAGAAAATGTTCTTTAGGTACCTCCAGGTTAGACATGCCTTTAGAACACAATTCCCTTCTGGTGCCCCTCAAATAGAGCCCAATGCGTTTATGGAGGTAATAAAAAGCTCAGACCCTCAGAACTCATATCTCTATTTTATAATATGTTGCTCCTCCCTTCGTCCTCTACACTGGCATAGGCACTCAAAAATAGATGGGAGAATGGAGCGCTGGAGGACGAGGAGTGGAGTGACGCTTCGGGTGCATGTAAGCTTGTGTCACCTAAACGGTCAGACCGGCTTACTCAGATCTACATCCTCCACAGATCTTACCTCACCCCTCATAGAGTTTCCAGAAACAGACCAACGCAATCCAACAATTGCACCCTATGTGGCAGAGAATCATGGACCTTCTTTCACCTATTATGGAACTGCACTATAATGCAGGGGTTTCGGACACAAGTAGTACAATTCCTGCATGATACTATGGGTTCTCCGCTATCCTTAGACCCCAAAGTGTGTCTCCTGGGTATCTACCCAGAGCCAGAGCTCGACAAATTCACCAAAGTGTTTTTGAACGAAACCCTGCTCTCCCTTAGTGAATGGATTGTGGAAGTAAACAGCACCCTATCCAATAAAAAAACTCATCTACACGCATAGAGGTTGCCCGTCTAAATATGAAAAAGTCTGGGATAGATGCTTACAGACTCCAGAAACAAGTAATCTGTATAAAAGATGTAGTTCTCTTATGCCCAGTAGGTATCATATGCCCCCAAATATATAGTAAGACACAATGATGTATGTATGATGTATGCAATCACTCTTTAATTTTACTCCAGCTACAATTATGATATATTCCTTGTAACAATGTTCAAAGATGCAAGAATGTCACTAAACATGTATGTGTTTAGTGACACATGTACAAGTTGTATTAATAATATGACATTTATTGAAGATGTATTACATATGTATAAAACACACGGTTCAATAAAACAGTTTGTGGCAACAGAGAAAAAGGAAAGAAAAGGAATACCTTAGCAGAGTACTTAGACTTGTGTCTGCCAAGAGTAATAGGAACCTCAAAAGAGGTTGCAGGGGACTCCACAAACTTAACATTTCCCTTACAGATTTAATCACAACTACAAGCTCCTTTCCCTTCTTTACTGCCTGGCTGGATAGTCAGTCAGTAAGTGCATCTTGCATCATTGCCGCCACATCAGTTTGCATGCCCTTGTCATACAGAATTCTATTCTTACCTACAGTAGGTTGATCACAGGTGACTACCAGAATACAATATTTGGCTACCCATTAAATGTCGAATCCTCCAAGAGCCATTAGGGTTGTTTTATTAAAGGCAAATAGATTGTGCACTTTGCAAAGTGCAGTTGCTCCAGAGCTTAGTAAATAAAGGTGAAGCTTCAGTTTGCAAAGAATACCCAATCACATGCAAGGAAGATTAAAAAAACAGTATTTTTGTTTGCACATGATTGGATGATGGAACTCAGCAGAGTTTTTGCTCATTTACTAAGCTCTGGAGCAAATGCCCTTAGCAATGTGCACGGTCTATTTACCTTTAGAAAATCAACCCCATTATTTTAGTTCAGCATAGTTGCTTGCAGGTTAAAAAACAACTTCTTATATGTCTTGAGAATTCCAATGCAGAGATATCCTCAATTGAATTAACAGTCCAATCCAACTGCCATGAACATTACAAGGCCACATAATGCTGTGTTTCCTCCCTGAGGGGTTCCCCATATTACTACTCAGTCCAGTTGTGAGCCAGTAGCACCTTCATGTTTTTTTTTTCTTTTTTTTGTAGGCAGACAGTGACACAAACAAGTGTATTTATAAACAATATGAATAGCTATTCATCCATCAAAACTGCATGTAAGTTTGTTTTGTGCAAATGGGGCAAAATGGAATACTCTGAGGCAGGGCTGTCTTAATGCACAGGCCATCCTGGGCACTGCCCAGGGGCCCCAGGTTCATGGGGGGCCCCCTGCAGTTTCCCATTCCCCCTCGGGCACTGTTAGCAGTGACTCCTTTCCTCTCTCCTGCCAGCAGTGATCCCTGTACTGCTCCCTCCTGCCCACCACATACTGTGCCCTCCTGCCCGCCCTGTATTGCACCCTCCTGCCCGCCCCATACTGTGCCCTTTTGCCTGCCTTGCCTACTGTGCCTGCCTGCCCCCATGTACTGTGCCCTCCTGCCCATTCTGTACTGTGCCCTTCTACCTGCCCCATACTGTGCTCTCCTGCCTCCCTGTACTGTGCCCTCCTGCCCGTCCTGTACTGTGTACAGACATACATATATACACTGATGACTTATTACAGAGGGTAGTGTGTACAGAGATGGGGATAGTGTAAAAAAGGAGTGGGAACAGTGTGTACAGGGGAAGAGGGTCAGTGTATACAGAGGTGCAGTGTGTAGAGAGGGTGGGACAGTATACAAGGTGTGAATATTACTTGGGATCCTTTCCTAATGCTTATTTGCTGTTTCTAGCCACGCCCAATACATAGCATAATTTAGCGACACCCACTATTTGCGTGCCGCTAAGATGGCACTTCTCTCAGGAAATATTCTCTGCAGATCAAATGTTATTCATTAAGAAAAAAAAACTGTGGGTGTGAGGAAAATGCTACTTTAGGGCCAGTAGGTGGAACTTATTACCTGTCATACTCAGCACAATATAGTGGCCATAATGCAGTACCCCCCTCCCCCTTAGTTTTCAGTGAATATCATTCAATCTGCAGGGAATATAGCCTGATAACATTCAATTTTGCTGCACTCGAACAGAACAAGTTTACATGCAGTTTTGATTGACAAAAAGCTAGGCAAAGTTTTTTTTCAAACACACCCCAAAGAATTGTGTGAAAAATCCTAACACTAAAGCCTCCTAGGGATACAAGATGCAAACATTTGATTCAAATACCCAGCATCTGCTCAAAACTAAAAATTCCTGTTTTGAATGAATGTGGCCTTTTGTATTAGGTCTCCATGCCTTTGGCAAAAGAATTAGTAAAAGAATTGCAAAAATTAGGACTGTGAGCACCATTAAACCTGTACTCCACAAATGAACAGATCTAAAACAAGAAAAAAAATCCCATGATGCATTGAAACCTTTCTCCTTCCCGGTCTACATAGCCTATGCTATCAGACTGCATGCTGTAATGAGTACTGCAAACATTACTGTGCTTTTCACATATAATGCAATGAACAGCTTATTACTGCCAGTCACTGCTAGGACACACAAAACACAATTGTTTATTAAGTGTCCTATTCACACTGCAATGCAGCCCGGAACCAGTGGCGGACAGCGGCACGGCATACCAACCCCCCTTCCCCCGGCTGTCTGCCGGTCGGTCCCTAACCCACCTAGGTGGCGGGCAGCTGCTCCGGTGTCCCCTCCAGAAAGTCGGGCGGGCCCCATCTAGGTGGCAAGGTGCTGGGCAGCTGCTCCTGTGCACCCTCCAGCATGGCGAGCGGGCCCCATCTAGGTGGCGAGGTGCGGGCAGTGGCTCCGGAGTCCCCTCCAGCACGGCAGGCCCCATCTAGGTGGCAAGGTGCGGGCAGCTGCTCCGGTGTTCCCTCCAGCATGGTGGGCGGGCCCCATCTAGGTGGCGGGTGGCGAGGTGCGGACAATGGCTCTGGTGTCTGCTCCTCCAGCGGCTTCCGCCGTGCGTCTCCACTCTCTTCCTCCTAAGCGCTAGGCATCCAATAGGATCGCCTGATGTTTTGGCCAATCGGGAAACAGGTCTCTTGGCCCGTTTTCTGATTGGCGGGGAGGAGATTTTTTGTGAAAATAGCGAATATTAATTTGCTATGGTCACACAACTGGGTGAGCCCACCCTTTTTTGAAGCCTATTAGAGCATCTGGCTCTAATCACGTGCTTCAAAAAAAAAACACTCCTCCCCACCCCCATTGGAATCCATGGTCTGGTGCCCTGTATGTAGATCAGGTGCCTGGATAGGGGGGGTGGCACCCATGCGCCCCTAATGGACGGCTGCTACTGCCCGGAACTGTGCTGCACTATATTGTATTTTTCCAGGCAGAATTTACTGTCACTGTACAGCAGCCCAACACACTGCACTTCTATACACTTCAAATAAAGTTGAGTCAAAAAGAAATAGGGAACTATGCGATGCACTGAAATGCATATCAAACTTCTGTAGTGCTGCAGCAGTCCCCTGCTGTGTGACTGCTGTGTGACCGGGCCCTTAATGTCCATCAGATTGCAAGAACAATTAACAACATCAGCTGGTTCAGCTTAAACTAAGTTTAAAATATGGCTGATGTTTTGCTGATTTTCTGGCTGCCATGACCTTTCCACACTTTGCCTCGCCTTACCCACCATGTGTAAATAAGACATGACCACCTTGGTATGGATTTAAACGGCCATATCAGCCTTTTATTAACAAATGACAATTAACAAATACGGCTTTAAATTACATTCCATGAAAACAAACTTTACAACGATAATGTAAATAACTGATATTCTGTTAAATCTTAGGTTTTTGAAGACAGACGTGGTCTACCGCATTGACTGTATCAAGCACCAAGTTCCATACCATGGCCCCCAGCTGCAATTCTCCTGGCTTGGGGACAATTAGTTACCATATTACCACCCAATACAGCCTGAATCCCGATATCCCCTTACTGACGTCACTTAGTAGGGAAGGTACACCCATACCAGAGATGGGCCCAACCCATCATTCTCAAAAGACTATTTTGATCATATCCATCTTCAAAACCCTGAGACCCCTACCCACTGCTATGACTCCACCAGACCGACTCGCATAGAGCTTGCGAAAGAGACATACAACCCAACACTCACCAAACGTCATCAAGGAAAAAGGAACAAAGAGGAGGATAAAGCATAAGGAGAGGAGGAAGGGTACATTTTTCCACAGCTGACCAGTCTCCAACTGACCCTTCGATCAATGCCGCCTACTATCAGACCACTAGTGCCCTACCCTGCCACACCCTACCACACCCTGCCACACCCTACCACACCCTGCCACACCCTGCTCTCGTCCAATTTTGTAAGCCTCCTTCTTCTTTTAAAACACATCACTTAACCTGCCTAACTACAGCCTAGACTGCAAACTCATGTAGGCCCTCCTCTTATGCTAGGCATCCAGTTCCAGGCCTATTACTATAATCTGTTTTCATGTGACTAGAGTTTTTCTTAAGTTAAAAAAGTCTCCACTCTTTTTGTTGTTTTTTGTCCATTCTAAAAAACTTTTTAGCAAGTACAAAAAAATACCTGTTCATCCTGCCCGAAGTGCAATGTGCTACCGCTGAGATAAATTGGAAGAAAAAGCATATTTTTCTGTAAACTGCAATCACCCCCATGTAATAAAGTTGAACAACACACATGTTTGAAGTCCAGAAAAGGATGTGTGCGCCGCTCAGGCTTGGTAGAGAGGGGGTATGTGAATGGTGCATCCACAGATGCTATTTGGAGTGCTGACAAGGGATGGAGCATGTCCTGGCTCCTGCAAGGGTACAAAGAAGAAAGGGGTAGCCCCTGGAAGTCGCACATCCAAGATGTCCTAGAGAGAGGAGTAGAGTGGCAACCTCAGCCTGGACTCCAACCAGGCCACGCCCCAACACGTTTCACTCCGCCCCCGGTGCTTAGTCATGGGGATAGGCAATTCATGCATATCGGGAGTATATAAGCATCATTGGTAATCACTCCTTGAGTGTGGAGAGATAGCAGGTGAGTATAAATCCTATGATTGATATTGGTGTGAAGGAATAGGTTTGTTAGTGCAATTAGACCTGAAATGCTACACTCTATGCAGTGCATAATTTTGTGGTGCAAATAGAATGTGCGCAGGTTGATACTCCCAATAAGACTAATAAAAAAAAAAAACTTTATTAGTGTATGTGTAAATTAAAAAATATATATGTTTTATATTTATTTTTTATGGGTTATACATAATTAAAACTATGCTTGCAAAAAAAAGAATTAAAGATATTTTGTTTTTGTTGTTGTCTATAATACCATATAGACAAAAATGGGGGAAATGTATTCCCTAAAAATTCCAAAGGACACTCAGAATTGTACAGAAATTATTTTATATTACTGCTATACATAAAAATATGTTAAGTGTGTTCATGTATACTTGTGCAGACTAATGTTTGAAGTCCAGGCTGGGATTGCGACCCTGACTGCCTTCATAAATACAGTGGAGGAGTAAGCCTAGCCACTAATAAACAGGAAATGTGTTATACACCACAATACCAGCTGAAAATAAAGGGGAAAAGCCTGAAAAATTCAATGCAGCCACCACATCTAAGGAATGCAAATCTACAATATATTAGATATTTGGTTTTGGTCTTTAATACATTTTAACCAGGCGCTGTCCATTTTTTTTTTTTTTACGCAGTATTAAAATCAACATTGTTTGCCATAAAATTACTTATCAGCCCCAAACATTATATACAGTATTTTCTGAACGCAAAGGCCCTGGAGAATAAAACGGTGGCCGCTGCAATTTTTTTATGTCACACAACATTTGTGCAGCCGTTTAGCAAATTTTCAGGAAAACACACTAAAATTAATTTTAGTGCACACAAACAGAATACAATACCCAATTTTTTTGTAAAATATAAAAAAAAGATAAAATACTATGTCCAAATGTGCTCCACCTCACAATAATCATACACATGTGAAAAATCAATACTAACACCATTTTGGGTTATTGCTTATACTTAACCTCCTTGGCGGTATTCCCGAGTGTGGTTTGGGGTGGATTTTCTGTACCAAGAATGGTAACCCCGAGCCACACTCGGGATTGCATTGCTGGATCCAGGCAATGTTACTCACCTTGTCCCCTGGATCCAGCGATGTCCCCCGCCATGTCTGCAGGCTGTGTCCTCCGGCTGATTCCCTCTGTGTGCCGGGCTCCGTTCCCTGCGAGCGTCGCGTCGCACGGGGGCGGAGCCTGGTGGGAAATTCAAAAAGTGAAACACACAGTACACATACAGTACACTGTAATCTTATAGATTACATTACTGTATGAAATCATTTCACATCCCCTTTGTCCCTAGTGGTTTGCCCAGTGCCCTGCATGCACTTTTATATCGTATATGTCATTCTTTCTGCCTGGAAATTTGAGAATGTCCATAGCAACCAAAAAGTGTCCCTTTACGTCAAAAACGGTTTCTGATCAGCTAGAAAACACCGATAGTAAATAAGAATCATTTGCAGAATTGAGTGATACTGATTTGTGGGGAAATTTATCATTTTCCGACAATTCTGCAAATGAGCAAGTTTCTGTGTTTTTGACTAGATTATATTATTGAATAAATTGCATTATTATATTATCATCTTTGATAATTATTTATAGTTATTTATTATATTATTATTTTTTTTTTAATATATAGTATAATTTATGATTTTGTGTTTCAAACTTTATCATACTCGGGATGTCTACTAGACTCTTGTTTGTTATTCCTAAGAATTACAGGCCTACAATATAAAACGCCAAATTTCCATGCAAAATAATGTACCGCTTTCAGCACCAAAAATCTGAAATAATCATACCGCCAGGGAGGTTAAACCATAATCATTGACATATAAATCATAATATTGTGAAGTCCATATAAATTATCATCATAACTTGTAGTATAAAGTCCATATAATTATCCCAACACCATGTGAGTCTTTATTTGCTTTGTAAGTGAGAAATCCACCAGTGCTCATAAAGATGGCAACTCATCAGAACACTTTGACCCCTATTTACAGGTGGTCAAAAATCGTTTTGGAAAAGCCTTTAAATATCCTGAAACTCCATTCTTCTCCAAATGGAAATGCAGATGGACTCTACAATAGAATTGACTTTAATATCACTTTAGGCTCCATGCACACTGTATCTGATAAACGACCGTTTTTGGGTGTTTGGGCGTTTTTTTTAACAGCCCAAAAACACCACTTTATGTTATCCTATGTGTCCATGCACACATGGACGTTAATTGTCTTTTATCAGCAGTGACATTTTTGGGCTGTTATCTGAACGCCCTGAATTGACGTTCAAAAGTCGTTCTTTTGACCCCAAAAAACGCCGGACACCACTAAACGCTCATAAATGCTGGTAAACGGCTGTTTATCGGCGTCCGGAGTTTTTTGCAGTCAATGGAAGCTAATGAAGAAAAAAAAATGCCCAAAAACGCTGACGCCGATAAACGCAGATAAACGCTGCTTACAAAATGCTGCAAAAGAAAGTTTTGTAAGCAGCGCCTCCTGCCCGATGCCGAGAGAGCCCAAATAGCGTCCAGTGTGCATGGAGCTAAAAAGCATCTGCAGACAGGATGCCCAAAAAGTCCTGAGTGGAGGTCTCTAATGATAGGGAATTCCGTCCAAAGGCTTTCTTGTGCCTCCAGGTGAATTGGAATGGCTTTCCAGGAGCTACTGAGATCAAACTTCCGGAATCCCTGTGCCGACTGCATGGGATCTGCTACCGCGAGTTTCACCTTTTCATAATAACGCATAGACACACTGGAGGGAGGAAGACGCTTCTCAGTGTGTATATGCGTTATTATTAAGAGGTTTTCATATATCCCAGTTTTCCTGTTTCAGGGTGGTTCTTTTCACTTACAGGTCCTTTGGAGCCACCTTTGGATGCAGACAATAGAGTTGTGTCTCTCTGCATCAATAGAAACACACAGCCCCCCCCCCCCCCATATCCTGATATGGCAAGGCACGCCTCACTCCTTCTCCCACTTCCCTCTCCAATCTAACAGACTGACTGCAGACTGCACTGTCCACTTTTACCTTTACTACGAAGACCAGAAGTTCAGGAAAGCAGCACCAAGAGAGCAGGGCCAGCAGTACCGAAAGTTGTAAACTGTAGGTCCAGGGGTAAGAATTTTAGCATATAGTTTAATGAGGAATGTTTATTTTCTTGTGCTCAATGTTTTAAGTTAAAAACGTTGAGGGTTTAATACTATTTTAACTGTGTATGAAACAATTTCAAATATGTGTGCCTTGTCCTCCTGACAATGCAGAGCTATTCTAGGTAAGCATATTCTGGTTTGAAAGCCAAAGGCATTACACGAGTTCCTCCGAGGCACGTTACTTTAATAGGGTACTCATAGTGGCATTTAAGATTCTCTGGAACCCAGCCAGTGAGACTGAGTATAGGAAGGCTGAACTAGAAATGGCGCAATACATGAAACAGAATAGAAATAGAAAAATATCCTTGAATGAAAAGAAAGACAGTGATTTACATACCGACCAAGAGACACATTTTATCAGTAATATTTCCTGGTATCTCACCCGCCCTGGTCACACCCTCCTCCTGCATTCCATCATTTCAGCCAGAAGAAACTATCTAACTAATGCATCTGCAAAAAATAGGCTTTCAGATCTGTAAGTCTATACACTGGGGCTGATTTACTAAAGGAATAGAGGCCATCCTCTTTGCAAAGATATTGTAAGTAAACAAGGAGAACCTGTGTTCACTTTAACCACCTCGGTAGCACCATGCTTCACTCCCTTCATTACCAGGTCATTTCAGTATTCAGCGCTGTCATACTTTGACTGATAATTACACCGTCATGCCACACTGTACCCCCAATTCATTTTATTGAGACAGATAAAGCTTTCTTTGAATTGTATTTATTAACCACTTTGGTTTTTATTTTTTGTTTACAAACAGGAAATATTATAATACAGTGGAACCTCGGATTTCAAGTAACGCCGTTAACTAGCATTTCGCAATACGAGCAGTTCTTCTTTTTTTTAAATTATGACTTGGTTTGCGAGTGGTGTCCCGCATAATGAGTCAGGCCCCATACACACGGGCATATTAAAAAAAATAAGCTGTAACGACGGGACCGACGTCAGAAAAAAATCGGCGTCAAAAACGCATTTTGCATCAGCGTTAATGCGCGTTAGTGAGCGTCAGCGCTACATTGCGTTTTGTTTAAAAAAAATATTCCTCTGCTATTTTTTAAGCTGAAAACGCCGGCGCTAAAAACGCCGGTTAATGTCGCTATGGTGTTAGTGAGCATTAGTAAGCGCTTTGCCGGCTCGGCGTCAAAAAACGCTCTAACGCTGCAGCTTCAGAACGCGCTGGCTGTGGGTTCTGCTTTCAGCTCACAATCGCTGACGCTATCTACAGCTCAAAAATGTCAGTGTTTTTATGGGGCCATTGAATAGCACAGAAAGCTGCAAAAAAGGCTTAAAAACATGGCGGTAAAAATGTCCGTGTGTATGGGGTCTAAGGATTAACCTTTTTTGCATGCAATACCGCATGTGGCCAGGTTTTTGGGGCGCTGGTGAGCCTCGGAAGCGGCCGGAAATTCTCGGAATTCCTCGGAAATACCGAAAGTGTATACTGAGTGATCCCAACGTCTTAGAGGCTCACTAGCCCCCCGAAAATCTGGCCACATGCGGTATTGCATACACCAGGCGTCCCTGGAACTGTGGCCATACACAGTACTGCATAGACAAGCAGTGACTGTGGAACGAATGAACCGAGTTTCCATTGTTTCCTCTCCTGGAACAGATTGTGCTCATAATCCAAGGTTCAACTGTATATAAACCTTTTAGTATTCCATATAAAGTATGACTGTCTTTAGAATACTAAAATACAAAATACCAAAGTATTTGAAAAAAAACTGCTCCATATCATTTTAGGCTTTAAAATACAGCAAAAAAAAAAAAATTCCAGCATAGCACAAAACCCCTGAAATCACCTCTTTTTGGAAAGTAGACACCTCAAGGTAGTCATTTATTTTTTTTTGGAAAGAAGAAACATGCTGGTATTGAGAATTTAAAATATGGAGCTTGGTAATGGTGCATTAGATACATTAAGGGCTTGTTCATACATACACTCTAAAGAGCGATCCTCATTCGGATCATTGTTCAGAGAGCATTTGACAGGCTTTCAGGAGGCATAAAATGCCTCCTCACAACCTACTTTAACCCCTTGATCCCCACGCTAGCGCACTGCAACCGCACACACCAATCGGTGTGCAAGAGTACACCTGCTAGTAAGGGACACATAGCTAGTAACTGCATTCTGGGATGTTGTGACGATCACACAGTACAGAGCCACTATCGTAGGCTCTGTACCTTTTGCCTGTGATCTGCTGTGTCCAATCACAGCACGATAACAGGAGCACGCACGTGCAGGTGCGTACAAGCGAGCAATTATGGGAGAATGTACCAGTACTTCCTCCTGAAACAATAGGGGAATGGACAAACCATATATGTATAGGGACTGGTCCTCAAAAAGGGATAAACACCCAATAATGTGAGAGGGAAAATAAAATAAACTGTTTGCACATCATTGGGTAATTAAGGTAAAAACAGCTTCTCCTAATTCACCAACAGTAAGGCCTCATGCACACAGGACGTTAAAGTAGCATATTTTTTTTTCAATGGACCAAAAACGTCCAAAAACATTGTTAGCCGCGTTTTTGCACGTTTTTTAGCAGTAGCGTTTATGAGAGTTTTTATTTCATTTTTTCCTCAATGGATCTAAAACACCCAAAAACGGTGGTGAGCAGCGTTTTTGCACGATTTTGAGCGTTTTTACAGCTGAAAAACGTCTCTCAGAACCCTCTGGTTTTTTTTACAGCTCAAAAACGTCCCAGCCAAAAACAGTTGATAAAAGCCTATGTGTGCATGAACACATAGGACAACATGATGGGGAGTTTATCCACTTCAATACCAGGCACTTAGAACACTTCCCTACCAGACCAATTTTCAGCTTTCAGTGCTGTTGCGCTTTGAATGACAATTGCGGGGTCATGTGACGCTGTACCCAAACAAAATTTTTATCATTTTTTTCCCCACAAATAGAGCTTTCTTTTGTTGGTATTTGATCACCTCTGCGGTTTTTATTTTTTGGGCTACAAATAAAAAAAAGACCGAAAATTTTGAAAAAGAAAAAAGTTTCTCTCTGTTTTGTGTCACAAAACTTTGTAAATAAGTACATTTTCTCCATCACTGACGGGCACTGATGAGGCTACACGGACGGGCACTGATGAGGCAGTACTGATTTTCACTGATGAGGCAGCACTGATGAGGTGGCACTGACGGGCACTGATGATGAGGCACTTGCACTTATATGCAATATGCAGCAATGATGGGCACTGATAGGCAGCACTGATAAGCAGCACTTATGGGCACTGATATGCAGCACTGATGGGCACTGATAAGCAGCATTGATGGGCACTTATAGGCGGCACTGATTGGTACTCATAGGCGGCACTGGGCACGGATAGGTGACACTGGTGGGCACTGATAGGTGGCACTGGTAGGTGGCACTGATAGATGCCACTGGTACGCACTGATAGAGGCACTGCTGGGTAGAATGTGAAAATTTCAATGATAGGGGCCATTTCCCTGGTGGCCTAGGGTGGCATCTGAAGGTTGCACTGAGTGCCATCCATGTTGGGCACTGTGCCCCTTACCTGGTGGTCTAGGGTGGTCTCCCTGGTGGTCAGGATCGGCTCCCTGGTGGTCCCTGGTCAGCTCCCTGGTGGTCCTGGGTGGGCACATCCCTGGTGGTCCCTGGGCAGGCTCCCTGGTGGTCTAGGGTGATGATCCGAGGGGGGGCTGATAAACCATCAGCACAGACCCCCCCCCCCTGTCAGGAGAGCAGCCGATCGGCTCTCCTCTATTCAGGTCTGCAGACCCGAGTACAGGAAAAGCCGATAAATGGCTCGTCCTGTTTACACTGTGACCAGCTGTGATTGGTCACGGCTGATCACGTGGTAAAGTGCTTCTGATGGAAGCGCTTTACCGAGATCGGTAATGCGGGAGGTCAGACTGACCCGCCACACCACCGATCGGCACGCGCCGCCATGTTATCCTGCTGGGCGTCATATGACGTCCAATCAGGATAACTCAACCACTTCCCGGCCTTCATTCTGAATACGGCGGTAGAGAAGTGGTTATAGGAAAAATCGTCTGAAGCTAAAAACAGCTGCTGTAAAAACATTCAAAAATGTCCTGTGTGCATGAGGCCTAAATGTTGTGTGCTGTTGCAAATGTTCC
>BLSH010243218.1:142412-185270 GCA_018402905.1 Glandirana rugosa
GGTTCTGTTAAATGTGGGTGATATATATCTTTATTATTAGTTTCACTGTGACGAAAGGGATTGATTAATAGATGATTATATATGTTTATTTTATATTTGTGGTTATTTATTATGACGATTAGAAGGTTATATACTACGGTTGAGAATAGCACTTATTATTTACATTTTATATTAGTCACACGTTTTATAGTTATTAGTTGGTTTATAATGTATATGTGGTATTTGACGCAGTTTCACGTTTATTAACAGTGAACGTGTTTACGTACGGACGTATATTTACAGACAAAATATATGTCTATATTAGTAGATAATTAGTTAGGGAAAGCAGTGTCACTTTGATTATTATTTCTATATATAGTGGGTGTAAATTGTCTTGGATGAAGACATTGATAGTACAGAACATTGATCATAAATACAACGTTGTAGATCATTTTGTGTTTTATTTCTTTTAAATAAATAAACACATACATAGTTGTCTAAATTTTTAAGGGATTTACGCATTTATTGCATTTATTTTAAAGGTTTTGCTGCATTTATTGTCGTGTGAGTTTCTACAGTGCCATTAAGAGGAGCAGACAGGAAAATAGAGACATCACAGCAAGAAAGCTTGCAGACTGCAGGTTGACATGTGAACACAAAGCCCTGGAGAATTATGTTTACTGTGTGCTTTGAACACATATAATATTCTTTAGAACGAAGCAGACAAGAGAGTGATGGATTGTACACAGCACACCTTGTGAGGAGCAGAATGAAAGTGTTTTCTGTGCTAACGGGTTACTTAATAGAGCTCGTTTACAACTTTATTGCAGCCACAAAATTACAGTGATATCCCACAAAATACATAATGAGTTTCATGTCATGAAAATGCACAAATGAGATGGAGCTGCAGTCGTTGGTGTCTGCCAAAGTTTCCTTCCTCGCATAAAAGCAGAGAGAGAGGTAAAATATTTCAATTCTAAATAATACTTATAAAGTGTAATATATATATATATAGAAAGGGTTATGCTATATATCATTAAATATGTCAATTATATGTTGTCAATCTAATATCATAATGCTTATTTTATAAAAAAATATATTATATGTTGTTCAGTAATTAGGTATTTGTAAAACAGTGCTTTTTTTCAGTTGTAGAAATAAGTAATTTAGTTCTGGTCTGTACCCAGGCTGACCAGTCCCCTTGGTGTGACATCATCTGCTCTTCAGTCTCTTCCGGATCCTGAGATGACCTCACTCGTGAGTAGCCAATAAGAAGTGTCCATGCAAAACACATCACAGAGACCAATATAGACCTCACACCGGCCTTTTGTCTAATCCACATTACGACTGGCCCTATGAGACACTACAAGCGCTCCCTAATCAGGCATCTCCTCAACGCTGCCAAGCTGTTGATCCCCAGATACGGGAAATATGTATGCACCCTGACAATCGCAGAATGGTTACGGGAAGTAGACATTATCTAAATTATGGAAGTATTAGTAGCCATAGCAAACGACACAGCGGAAATATTTCATACACAATGGACTCCCTGGATCGTTTATTGTTACTCTGCCCAAATCACCCAAGCTATGAATCTTTAAAGATGTTACTACAAACACCCCCCCAGTTCACTCCCGCCCCTTCGCAGGTCACAACTCCAACGCATCTACAAAGGACTTGTCAACACCATAAGCTGTACAATAACATCAGAGTTCTCAGCCTTGACCCACACTTTCTTACCGACGTGCCTCTATGGCTGGTGGGGAAGGGCGGTCCCGTGCCCTGGGACACAGCTAGCACATATCGGGGGTGTCACTTGGTGACAGCCCTACTCCCTCTGCCAAAATCCGTGGAGATGCCTGCAAAACATAAACGTGGGATGCACAACTCTCACTCTCACCCCCTCCTAACGGAATACGACCCACAATCAATATCAGATTACGACAGGACAACGCATTTGCCCCTACTCAGTTGGTATAGTTGAAACTGCCGATTTCTGTAACGAGAATAACATTTTGATTGTTTGTCTTGCGTGATGTATACTTTACTGACTTTATATGACTTGTATACTTTGCTTGCTAAGCCAATAAAACTACTGATTCAAAAAAAAAAGAAGTGTCCAAGCTACACAGGTGGCAACTGGGGGCACCCAAAGAAGGACCTTCTCATTTTGCAGTAAGGAAGAGAAAAGACTCGGGACCCGATGCATCACGAGCCCTTAAATTTAGGTAATTCTTTGAGCTTTAATGTATAACTAAAGGCATAACTTTTTTTTAGTTTTGGTCAGAGTGGAGAGGGATTAGAGCCTCTGTCAGTTATTATTGCTGTCTGTGCCCCTGTTAAAGGGGATTCACCCATTCTATTTGTCCTGTTTAACGTTATCATTGAACGTGAAAGTAAAAAGAAAACCCCAATTTTTGGGTTGTCCCCAGAAAAGTAATAAATGGGAAATCTTCCAATGAGGACACTGGTTCTGGTGAGCTGGGGGGTCCCCAAAAATTCCTTTAATTTACAGAGATTTCCTCTCACTTCCTGTTTAGCTATGGGACAGGAAGTGAAGGGAAATCCCCGCAATGGGACAGAGATGACGAAAAAGAATCCAATAGCTGTTATAGCCTTCCCTTACTCTATCCAAAATTTAAAAAAAAGTTTTGCCCACAGTTCTACTTTAAGACAAAGATAATTTTTTTGATGGCAACAATTAGTTAGAAGGAGGAGCGGGTTTTAGTTTGTGGTGTACACAAATGAAAGCTTTAACCATTTATTTGCCGAGATGCATTTACAATGTCCTGTAACTACAGTGCCCTGTCCGACTAAATACGACTAAAACTAAAACAATTGCAGAAGACTAAAATGGGACTAAAACTAAAATGCCATTTTAGTCCTAAGACTAAAACGAAATCGAGATTTGCTGCCAAAATTAACACTGGCTGTGAGCCAAATGATGTAATCTGGACAGCAAGCCTATGCAATGGGGAAATTTCTGCAACAGGCACGCAGAAAATAATACATGCTCACATGGTTTCTAACCTATCTTCACTCTATGCAAAACTAAAAAATAAATGTATTAGATGGAGTTGGATGTTAATGTGGACTCTGCAAACCCAGGAAACAATACGTTAAATGGTCTAATTACTGATTTACTGCATGTCCAATGCAATTTTGTTGGTAGTAAACTTGCTTTAAGATCTTTAGTAAAGCCACCGTGTCCTTACAGTTTAATTTAATCTGCAGTGGGTATTTATGAATTAAAATGCAAAGCATGTTTTCTTTCCTTGTTTTTGAAAATGAGACAGTTTTACTTACTAGTAGCTTTCGTTTTTATTTCTGACATGAATTTTTTTTTTTTTCGCATAAACATTTTTAAATAATTCACTCAATTTACATCAGAAAGTGATGCACCGAAAAGTCTGAACTTTATAAAAAAATAATAATTTTATATAGCTTTTAAAATTTGGACTCCATCAAGGGTCCAATCATAATCCATTTAACTGAATGTGATTTAAAAAATATATTATATTAAATATTCCTAATCCTAAATATAATATTTTTAGGAAAGTATATTAAACTATATATACAGTATATGTAGTTTAAAATCAGTATATTAATAAAAAAATATATAATAATAAAAAAAATCACAAAAGCCTATCTTTTGGGGACTTAATAGCCACAAACATACCACGGGTTTACTATGTTTACAAAGAGGTCTCAACCATTTAACATAACTATGGGATGAAAAGTAATTGTAAAGTGATACTAAAGGTGGCTATACATGTATTGATTTCTTTTGTTCAGCCTGTGGGCAATCTAACAAATTCCTCCATGTACGCTAAACATACAGATGGAAAAATTCCCAGTTGAGATTTTTTAATTTCCAATTTTGCTGCAGAGCTTGTTCTGTTAAAGTATGGTGAAAAATAACAAGTAAATAAATGGGGGGCCTCAAAAAAACAAGGATTGATGCATTAATGCTAATGGAAGACTGCATCATACTGTATATGTTTTTACTGATTGCATCTATACCAGATTATTTTTAGCATTTTTACTTCTTACAGTGCATATTTTTCGACCCAAAGTTGATCTCCCGCCAGGATATCAAGAAACTAAACAACACGGAATATAAAAAATATTCGAAAACGTACGTTATGTTGCTTATTTTGCAAATATTTACACCGCACTGCAGTTTTTTTGCCCCAATGAATAATTATTATTGAAGCCAGGGTAAAGAGTCACAATGCAGCCAAGTAAAATAGAATGTGAATAGAAAATTAGGGCTTACGTTGAAGTAAATTTCCAGAAACCACTTTACCTGGAATATAGGACATTGCTAACGTGTTCAGAACTGGGAAAAGCAAAGGTGGAACAAGAATGTGTGAATGTAGAAACACATCTGCATATGACTAATTCATATTTACACGTACGCACTGCCTGGCAGAAATGAGATACAGAATAATGTGGCAGGCAGCCACATAATAATAGCCGGTGGCTCTTATTTATTATTTTAAGAGCAGTCCCTTGTTTAGGAATTAGGGAGCCAGCCAAATAATTGCTCTGAAACAACCCTGTATACTCCATGTTCTACCCAGCTTGTGAACTTTCACTGACCTTGTCCTAAGAGAAGTCACACCCTAGGGTTTGATCACTATATTAAATACTGTTTTTTTGTAGATATCATACGTAGTGTAAAGACTGAATGAAATGCATTTAGCTGTTAAAAAATCTCACTTTAATTGGGATTTCTAGTTTCACTGGCAATACCCCATTTTTTCCTAAAACCTCAATGCGTAACAATCAATGTTGGTAACAATCAGACTTAAACCTTCACTGTCTGTTGGTGGTTACTCAGCACTACAAAAGAAGAGCAAGGTGCGCCAAACAAAGTATTAATTATAATCTATTAAGATGTGTCTACTTGTTACATTGTTACATAGTTAGTGAGGTTGAAAAAAGACACAAGTCCATCAAGTCCAACCTATGTGTGTGCTTTTATGCCAGTATTACATTGTGTATCCCTCAATGTTGTGGCCCCTTAGGTGCCCATCTAATAGTTTTTTTTTAATTATCCATGCTCCCAGCTGAAACCACTGTTTGTGGATGAGAATTCCACATCCTCACTGCTCTTACCTTAAAGAACCCTCTACGTAGTTTAAGGTTAATCCGCCTTGCTTCTAGTTTTAGTGAATGGCCGCGTGTCTTTGTGTACTCCCTTGTGCGGAATAGTTTTGTCCCTATCGTGGGGTTACCAGTACAGTATTTGTACATTGAAATCATATCCCCTCTCAAGCGTCTCTTCTCCAGAGAGAATAAGTTCAGTGCTTGTAATCTTTCCCCATATCTAAGGTCCTCCAATCCCTTTATTAGCTTTGTTGCCCTTTGGAGAAATGATTGCGCTGCTTAGCTTGGTATCATCCACAAATATTGAGATTGAGCTGTTAACCCCATCCTCCAGATCGTTTATGAATAAATTGAATAGAATTGGTCCCAGGACAGATCCATGGGGAACCCCACTTTCTACACCAGACCATTCCAAGTACACCCCATTTATCCCCACCCTCTGGACTCGCCCCTATAACCAATTTGCAATCCATCTACTCACCCTTTGATCCATGCCGACAGACCTTAGTTTGTACATTAAGCGTTTATGGGGAACTGTATCAAATGCTTTTACAAAATCTAGATACACCATGTCTACAGGCCTTCCTTTATCTAGATGGCAGCTCACCTCCTCATAGAAGGTTAATAGATTGGTTTGGTAAGAACGATTTTTCATGAAACTGTGCTGATTACCCCTAATGATACTGTTTTCATTACAATAATCTGGTATATAATCCCTTATTATTCCCTCCAAGAGCTTGCATATTATTGATGTTAAGCTAACTGACCTGTAGTTCCCAGGGATGTATCTTGGTCCTTTTTTTTATATATTGGTGCTACATTGGCTTTCTCCAATCAGCTGGTATCATACCAGTCAGTAAACTGTTCTTAAAAATTAGGTACAATGGTCTGGCAATTTCTTGACTGAGTTCCTTAAGGACCCTCGGGTTCAAGCCATCTGGTTCTGGTGACTTATTAACGTTAAGTTTTTCAAGCCTACTCCTAACTTTATCCTCAGTTAGCCACGAGGGTGCTTCCTGTGACGTGTCATGAGGACCAACACTGTAGTTTTGGATACTTGAGCCCCCTGTTTCCTTCGTGAATACTGAGGAGAAAAAAAGGTTTAACACCTTTGCCATCTCTCCATCCTTTGTAACCAGATTCCCTTCATCATTTTTTATGGGGCCAATATGATCTGACCTCCCTCTCTTACTATTTATATACTTAAGAATTTATTTTTACTCTCCTCTGCTATTTGTCTTTCATGTTCTATCTTAGCCGTCCTGATTGCACCCTTACATTATTGCATACCTTATAAATATGGAATGCTGACCGGGACCCCTCAGCCTTGTATTTTTTTAAGGCCTTCTCCTTTGCTTTTATATGTGCTTTTACGTCCGAGTTAAGCCATCCTGGTCTTTTATTAGCTCCTTTAAATGTATTTCCCATTGGGATACACTGGCTAATACCTTAGTTTAGTATGTTCTTGAAGCACTCCCATTTTTCCACCACGTTCATTGTTCCTAGAATTTTATCCCATATGGAAGTTGGCTCTCTTAAAATTCAATGTCTTTGTATTCCCCTTATATTTCCTATTTGTGTACTTTATACTGAAACTAATTGACCTGTGATCACTATTACCTAGATTGCCCCTTACTTCCACATCTGTGATCAAGTCTGTTGTTAGTAATCAGGAGGTGTAATAATGCTTTTTTTCTTGCTGGTGCATTTACCATCTGACCCATGAAATTGTCCTGCAGGACATTTAGGAAATGGCGAGCCTTAGCTGAGTGTGCAGTACCTTCCGCCCAGTCTATATCTGGATCATTAAAATCCCCCATTATAATGACACTTCCCATCTTTGCCGCTATTCCAAATTGTGAAAGGAGGCCCGTCTCCCCCTCGTCCCTCTGGTTAGGGGGCCTATAGCATATTCCCAGTATTACTTTCCCCTTGGCATCTTCCCTTTGTAGCTCTACCCATAAGAATTCAACCTCCTCCCTTGATCCACTAGTAATGTCTTCCCTCGCATTTACTTATATGTAATTTTTTTATATACAGGCATACCCCTCCCCCTTTTTTGCCCTCCCTATCCCTGCGATATAGGGAATACCCCTGAATGGTAGTCAGCCAATCATGAGAGCTGTTGAACCAAGGCTCTGAAATTCCCACAAAATCGAATTCCTCTTCGTACAGTAGCAGCTCTAGTTCTCCCATCTTGTCCTCCAGACTCCTGGCATTAGTGAACAAGCCACATAGTTTTGTCCGGATGCCTACTGTTTCCTTGTTGGGTATTCCTCGGTTACATATAGGACTTGCTACAATACTTATCTCGGGTTTAGGTTCTTTATTCGGTCTACCACTGCTGCCCCTAATACTACCCTATGAACTATGTTCCACTCTGGCTAATTCTAAGTCTGGACCCTCCCCCCCATTGCCTAGTTTAAAAGCCCCTCTAACTTGTCGGCCATCCTCATTCCCAGCCGGTCTGTACCTTCCCCATTTAGGTGCAGTCCGTCCTTTCTAAAGAGCTCGTAACCAATTGAGAAATTGGCTCAGTTATCCAGGAACCCGAAACCCTCCTTTCTACACCAGCTCCTCAGCCACTTGTTAACTTTCCTTAATCTCCCACTGCCTCTCTGGTGCGGCTCAAGGTATCGGTAGTATTTTTTGAGAATGCTACCTTAGAGGTCCTAATCCTCAATTTTGCTCCTAGGTCCCTAAAACCTTTTTTTAGGGCACTTTACTTTCCTCTAACTTTGTCATTGGTGCCAATATGCACCATGACAGCTGGGTCTTCCCCAGCCCCTCCCAGTAATCTGTCCACCAGATCCGTGACATCTCTGTGTTTCTGAGAATTGAGTTCCCTACCACCACAATCTGTCTTTCCTTTCCCCTGGCTTCATCCCCTCCCTCACCGGAGGAGTTACTCCACTGGCAGCTAGGGGCGTCACTCTGCTCCATCGATGCTGGTCCCTGACTGGTTTCCGCAATATCACACAACGGTGCGTGTTGGTGGTTACTCAGCACTACAAAAGAAGAGCAAGGTGCGCCAAATGAAGTATTAATTATAATCTATTAAGATGTGTCTACTTGTTTGATATATACAGTCAGATCCATAAATATTGGGACATCGACACAATTCTAATCTTTTTGGCTCTATACACCTCCACAATGGATTTGAAATGAAATGAACAAGATGTGCTTTAACTGCAGACTTTCAGCTTTAATTTGAGGGTATTTCCATCCAAATCAGGTGAACGGTGTAGGAATTACAACAGTTTGTATATGTGCCTCCTACTTTTTAAGGGACCAAAAGTAATGGGACAATTGGCTGCTCAGCTGTTCCATGGCCAGGTGTGTGTTATTCCCTCATTATCCCATTTACAAGGAGCAGATAAAAGGTCCAGAGTTAGTTTCAAGTGTGCTATTTGCATTTGGAATCTGTTGCTGTCAGCTCTCAATATGAGATACAAAGAACTGTCATTATCAGCAAGCAAGCCATCATTAGGCTGAAAAAAACAAAACAATCCCATCAGAGATATTGCAAAAACATTAGGTGTGGCCAAATCAACTGTTTGGAACATCCTTAAAAAGAAAGAACGCTGAGCTCAGCAACACCAAAAGACCCAGAAGACCACGGAAAACAACTGTGGTGGATGACCGAAGAATTCTTTCCCTGGTGAAGAAAACACCCTTCACAACAGTTGGCCAGATCAAGAACACTCTCTAGGAGGTAGGTGTATGTGTGTCAAAGTCAACAATCAAGAGAAGACTTCACCAGAGTGAATACAGAGGGTTCACCTCAAGATGTAAACCATTGATGAGCCTCAAAAACAGGAAGGCCAGATTAGAGTTTGCCAAACAACATCTAAAAAAGCCTTCACAGTTCTTGAACAACATCCTATGGACAGATGAGACCAAGATCAACTTGTACCAGAGTGATGGGAAGAGAAGAGTAAGGAGAAGGAAAGGAACTGCTCATGATCCAAAGCATACCACCTCATCAGTGAAGCATGGTGGTGATAGTGTAAAGGTGTGGGCATGTACGGCTGCCAATGGAACTGCTTCTCTTATATTTATTGATGATGTGACTGCTGACAAAAGCAGCAGGATGAATTCTTAAGTGTTTTGGGCAATATTATCTGCTCATATTCAGCCAAATGCTTCAGAACTCATTGGACAGCGCTTCACAGTGCAGATGGGCAATGACCCGAAGCATACTGCGAAAGTAACCAAAGAGTTTTTTAAGGGAAAGAAGTGGAATGTTATGCAATGGCCAAGTCAATCACCTGACCTGAATCCGATTGAGCATGCATTTCTCTTGCTGAAGACAAAACTGAAGGGAAAATACCCAAAGAACAAGCAGGAACTGAAGACAGTCGCAGTAGAGGCCTGGCAGAGCATCACCAGGGATGAAACCCAGCAGCTGGCGATGTCTATGCGTTCCAGACTTCAGCCTGTAATTGACTGCAAAGGATTTGCAACCAAGTATTAAAAAGTGAAAGTTTGATTTATGACTGTTAATCTGTCCCATTACTTTTCGTCCCTTAAAAAGTGGGAGGCACATATACAAACTGTTGTAATTCCTACACTGTTTACCTGATTTGGATGTGAATACCCTCAAATTAAAGCTGAAAGTCTTCAGTTAAAGTACATCTTGTTTGTTTCACTTCAAATCCATTGTGGTGGTGTATAGAGCCAAAAAGATTAGAATTGTGTCGATGTCCCAATATTTATGGACCTGACTGTAGCTCCAATAATCATGTAGCAGAGCACTATGTGGCCCATTCCGTAGATTCCTGATGTTCCCTTTAATTTGGGTTGTAATTTTTTGCTGTGACGTCCTGGCCCGCCCGTTGGGCCAACCTACATAGGATCAACAAGTCCTGCAGCCATCCAGGTCTGAGGAAAAAAGCAGATGCTTTGAAACGTGTCACCTGATTCATTCTGACGTCACATCCGCTTTAGCACATAGTATGTTCCATGCTGGCTCTAACACACCACGAGGCAGAGACCTGACCAGTTCTAACTTAAATTCTGCCAATGCTGAACCTACAACGACATACAATGGGGCTCCCACAGTGACTTGGGACCATTTTTACAATGCTCTCTTATCTCTCATGTAATGTGAGTACCCATTTGGCTGTCTTTTGAATAAATTCCCCTATGGCTTAAACCTCTACACTTAGTATGGTGCACCTTGCTCTTCCTTTGCTTGTTTGTTTCAGAGAGTTGCTTCCTTCACAGGAGAGCTGCCATAAGTGTTTTTTCTACTCCAAGGACATTATGGACTTTGCTAGTGGAATTTGATTATGCTTGCTAAGCTTTTAATATTAGACCTTGTTTTTATCATTTGATCCCTGACTGTCACTGGTAATTCTCTTGCGCCATTCTTTTCTCTTTGGTACTCAGCACTGCAGCTAGGTCCCGTTAAAGCCCACTAATGGGAGCACACCTGCTCCCATTAGCGGTCTTTAAGATGAAGCTATGGCTTTAACCCACGCCTGATGTAAAGGTTTGTGTGTTTGCTCATGCTTTGTTAGAGGTCTCACTGTCTCTGATTTCTGTTTGGCAGCTCATGCCTTAGAACAGTGTTTTTCAACTGCAGTCCTCAAGGCGCACCAGCAGGTCATGTTTTCAGGATTTCCATTATTTTGCACAGGTGATTTGATCAGTCTCACTGCTTTAGTAATTACCAAAGCCATTTCATCTGAGGAAAATCCTGAAAACATGACCTGTTGGTTTTGTAATTAGTTTGTGCTTTTCCTGATCACCGGTCTGTTACCTATGCTTTTGTCAGCCATTGCTCTATTTACCTGCCTGAATGCTATTTGTCTGTGCATAGCCTTGCACCAGTGTGCTGGCTTTGTTACTCTCTGTTTGAGCTGACTTTGGGGTTAATTTACTAAAACTGGTGTAGCACCCTCCTAGGTAGGTGCTAGTGAGTGTATGTCGTTTTTGGGTTTCTCTGTTTAACATGGAGACAGCTAGGCACATTTAGGTGCTGTCTGCTAAACAGGGGGCTGTGATTGTTTGATAGAGTCTGCTCAGTGTGCTCTGGTGCTGCTCATGCTGTCTTGGAGGTGTCACACTGGTCCAATAGTAATGAGACATATTGGACAGTGGGTGGAAACCTAGCAGGTGAGAGAATGGATGTATTTACAGCCCTGGCCAATTAGAAGGGGATGTGCCCCAAGGAATGCTGGGTACCTGCATTTAAATCTGAAGAGCACATGGGCTCATGGTCCAGTCTTCCTCTGAGAGAGATCCAGGTGGGGAGGAGGCTGGTGCCTCTTCCCAGCACAGGCTGTCATGCAGCCTCAGGTGGTCGATCTGAGGGCCTGAAACCTTGAAGCTACAACCCATGGTTCTTTTGTAAGCTGACTGAGGGAGGATGTCTACAGGTCTGATCTGGTATCACTGGTATAGAGTGTCTCTTGGAAGTTGGAAGGAGGCTACCAGCTGTCCCTGGACATTTTGTGAGTACCGACCCCCTAAAGGGATACCTGAGACTGTGTGTGTGTTGCTGAAATCCCCCTCTTGGTCCTAGAAGTCAGCATTCTGGGTGTGTGAGCTAAAGGGGATACTGGCTAGTGTCGTGAAGAGACAAAGTCCATTGAGTTCCTTCTGCTACAAAGGGACTTGTTTATTCCATGCAGGCGCTGTATGGTCCTACAGATCATCTGCTGCACAGTTCTACAGATAGAATTGTCCTCACTTGTGCATAGTTAATTTGGAGTATCCAACGAATTCCCTTTTCCTATCCAAGTTCTCCAAATAAAACATAAAAACACATCCCCTAGACTGGTCATTGGATACAACGAGCAGAAGAGCGTGTACACCTGGCTGTGTGAAAATACTGTGTAACCAGCTGTGGATAAATCAGTGGGAGACCATGGTACAAACATTCAAGCAGCTCCTGCGGGGGTAGTGCTACACTGGCAAGGGCAAAATCTGGTGCAGGTGCGCCTGGTAGCAAATCAGCTTCTAACTTCAGCTTGTTCAATTAAGCTTTGACAAAAAAACCTTGAAGCCGATTGGTTTCTGTGTAGAGCTGCACCATATTTTACACTCAACCCCTAGCTGTCTCAGGTCTTACATGATTCTGCATCTGTTTTGCCTGTTGTAGGCTGTTGTCCCTTTGGGGTATGTTATGCAAGTTTACATGCAAAGAATGCTTAGGAGAGTTCTTTATGACCCTTATAGGTCCATGTAGATAAAATTCATGAAATAAATGGGGGGGGGTTGAGGTGTTCTTTGAAGGCCAGGAGTATTTCATTTTAACAGATCTGAAACCCAATACCAATTCCTGCTTTGCCTCTCTGAGAGGAGCCTTTGCCATTCCCACGAAGAAAGAGTCCAACATCATTCCCAAGACCTTTTTTATCTAGTGTGGATAAAAGGACACTTTGTTAAGCAATGGCCACAGTGATCAGGATGTTCCAACATCTAGTATACCTGGAGGGGGTTATATTGGACCATAATGCTCACCCCTCTTTTCAACACCCAATGATTCCTGTGTACCTGCATCTCAGCAAGACCATAGTCTGTTGCTATTCACTTCTACACTCATGCAGACAAAAAAGACCAATCGTCTGCACTACCGAAGTGTACTGGCAGACATCTTTTGCTAATCCAATATTTGCTGCTCCCTGTGGGCCAGGGAAACCCAGAAGAAATACTGCAAAGACAAGGAACACAGGGTGCACCAACCTTGCGCATTACCTTCATGATAGCTTTATTAATGTTAAAAGAACAGTTGTATACTCACAAACAACATCAGCAATAAGGCAAATCAAAGTCCACAATTTAGTTGAAACGGCCTGGTCATCTGGATAAGTCCTATGGGCGAGAAGACCTTCCACACCTCTGACTCTGAAGGTCTTCACGCGCTTGGGACTTGTCTAGATGACCAGGCCGTTTCAACTAAATTGTGGAGTAACTTATTTGATTTAGACCCCCTCTTGTCTTCTCTAGGCTGCACAGTAGTTAGATGCTGATACCGGTATCTGGAGGGTCTGTTATCGGCATCTCTCTGGCCGGCTGTAAAGATGGTACAGTATACTGGTAAAGACTGGGAGAATCTTATGACAGGGGTCCTTAATGACTACGGGCAAAAAGAATAGAAAAATGCTGATATTACTTACTTATTTTTCAGATTGAAAAAAACATTGGAGAAAAAAGTGTCATGTTACTGGCACATTAAATTCTTCAAAAATTATATACGAAAAAATATAAATCCTCTTGGACTCCGGATACAGATTTTCCCCACATTGGATGGCCTTGATGCATGGTTTAAGGAGTGGGAAAAATCTTTAAATATATGCTCTAGAAGCCTCATGGGTCATCTAATAGATGAATATAATGCCCACATTAAAATCCTAGATAGAGAAATTGATGAAATAAATACCATGCTCCAGCCACTACAGACACACGCTAATTTTAAAACTTTAGATAAAGACTTGAAGGAGCACATAGAGAAATACACCAAGAACATAATTATAGGAAAAGAAAAGAAATTTCACAGAGACAAAACAACCTTCAGAGAACACAAAGCCTATAAATGGCAAAATATACCTAGACAGAACCACTCTAGACCAAGTAGAAATATACTGGACGATATACAGTCTAATTCCTCAAGGACTTCATCTAACCTTTCCTTTTCTTTTCATGGTACAAAAGGGCTTGGACATTCCCATAAAAATAAACAAAGACCAAGTGGTGATGGGACGTACACTCAAACCTCCAAAAAATCTTCTTTGGAGACACAACCTTCAAGCTCACTTTCCTCTTCTGCACAGGTGGTAGGTGGCGCACATGGGAATTTGGCATTTTCTCACTATCCTATTTTTCCTTCCTCTTCTTCTTCTTCTAAACACTCACAAAATATCTCTTCTGAACAAAAAGGTGATTTTTTTAGTCAACCCTAAGACCACGGAACCACTAACTCCTCTGAGTCATTCACAGACCTAATTTCTCCTACTTTTTCTTCTACCTCCAATATGTTGAAAATACCGAATCTTTCAAGACACCAGCTCTCAGCCCCGGAGAGTCAATTGCTCTCTAGGGGTTTAAGCTTCTGTCCCGATATGAACTTAAATAGATTTGACACCTTAAAAGATGTGCAATTGTTTGCACGCAAACTTACACTTAAATTACGTTTTTCCCGGAAGAGCACAAAAAATAAGATTAATGCACCGGCTCACGACACTACAGAATTCGAGACTTTAGAGCCTCCACCTGAGGAAGAGGAACTAGAAAATCTTATTGATAATCTCAATATTGAACAGCTTCTTGCTAAACAGGAACAGCCGCCCCCTCCCCCCAGCATGTTAGGAGGTAAAAAAGTTCAAAAACCATCAGATTTTTTCCCGTCGCTTAATGTCAGTCAGAATGTTGCCGCCTTTGTGAAAGCAATTAGCGAATATATTAACAAAATGTCCGTTAATACAAGCCAAGGCAATCTCTCTTAAGATGAGAGGGAGGCCATTAAAACTCTACCCAAAAATACGGATTTAATAATAAAATCGGCCGATAAGGGCGGCAATATTGTGCTGATGAACAAAGATAAATATACCAGTATGAGCGAGAAGATACTCTCGAACAAATCTTGGTATAAATAGATCCCTCAGGGTCTTATCAACATGTTCGAAAACAATTTTTATGAGTTTGTTGATACAGTATTTCTAAACGGAGCTATAAATAAGGGACAATGGGAATACATTCATACGCCTTTCCCATGTATACCTACGTTCTACGCATTACCTAAGTTACACAAAAATCCCACTGATCCTCCAGGCCGCCCCATAGTCTCAGGGAACGGAAGCTTAACAGAAAATCTCAGTATAGTAGTGGATTATTTGCACCCCCATGTCATAAGTTTACCTTCATATATTCAGGACACGATCCACCTCTTGCAAATTCTTGATGATGTAGTGTTGGCCCCCACGTCGATATTGGTGGCAATCGACGTGGAGGCACTATACAGCTCGATCCCCCATGATCTTGGCCTTTCATGTATTAGAAAGGCCTTGAGCACATGAACCCAGCACGACTGGAAATTTGCCAATTTCATTTTGGAGGCTCTTGATTATATTCTTCACCATAACCATTTTTGTTTTGCTGATTCCCACTTCCTGCAGGTGCAGGGGGTTGCGATGGGGACTTCTTGTGCCCCATCGTATGCCAACCTGTACCTGGGGGAGTGGGAAAGAACTTTATTTGATTCAGAAAGAATGTTGGTGTTTGCTGGATATGTCACCATGTGGCATCGTTATATCGATGACATCTTTGTCTGTGGGACTTCCTAGACCAATTGAATGTCAACGCAATGAATCTCACTTTCACTATGTCCTACGATTTCAGCGCAATTCCCTTTCTGGACATCACCATCTGCAAAGATGGTGGGGGTTGGATAGGAACCGCGCTGTTCCGTAAACCCTCTGCAGGTAACAACATTTTGCACGCCTCAAGTTCCCATCCAGCCCCACTCCTAGCATCAATCCCATACATTCAATATTTGTGTATTAAACATAACTGTACAGATGACAGAACCTTCAAGATAGAAGCAGACGCACTTAGAGAACGCCTCCTACAGAGAGGCTACTCTAAAAAATACTTAAAAAGAGCATACAACTGGGCTCGAGGAAGAGAGAGGCATCAATTAATCCATTACAAAAAGGGTAAAAAACAGAATCTCAATCATATACGTTTTATTACGCAATTCACCAACCAACATGTTGAGTTGCGCAAAATTTTAAGCAAACACTGGCACTATCTTTCTTCTGATCCAGAAATCAATCCTTTCATAATGAACCAACCAGCAATCACCTACAAACGAGCAAAATCGTTAAAGGACCAACTAGCCCATAGTGATTATAATGCTACTCTGGGGGACCCTTGTAAATACCTTGGTACCTTTACCTGTGGGGGGTTGCGGATATTGTCAGTATATGCACACTATCCGCAACCCCACACTACCTAATGGGGTAAAGTTTAAACCTAAACACTACGCCAATTGCAAAACCAGAGGTGTCGTATACTTGCTTATATGCGACTGCGGCTGTTTCTATGTTGGTAAAACAATCCAGGAGTTCTGGCAACATGCATATAGGCACATTCAAAGCATGAAAACAGCCAATGACGACCTACCTCTTGGTCGACATGTGAAAAATAAACATAACGGTATTTTTCCCAAAGTCAAATTTTTGATACTAGACCGGGTCCATTCCAACCCCCGAGGGGGGGACTGGAATAAGATCCTTCTACAATCCGAAACCCGTTGAATTTACCTCCTACAAGCCACAACCTTTCTGGGATTAAATTAAACCATCTTATACAAACCCTTTCTAGAGGGCTTTGTATCGGGGGAGGCCTGGGAGCGTTAATATGATTCCACTTAGTTAGTGACGTGTCCCTATTTGCCCATGAGATTAAATCCCTTTCTATTTGTCCACCCTACCCTACCTTTTCCCCTCATTATTTATGATTGACTCTGTGTGATTATCTCCTATAGGCATTATATATATTTGAGAATAGATGCATTGTGAAAAGAATATGAGATGGAGCCCTACAGGCATTTAACTGGTGCCCCACTTACCTATATAGATCATTGAGGCAAGGTACGTACCTTTTTGCTTATATATGGGAGTTTGCAGGTATGAATATGTGATAGTACATGCCTCCCATTTATTATTCGTGGACTTCATATTTTTTGCTGATTTGTTTTTTTTGTGTATTTGTCATGTCACTCCCTCCCACGGGTTCTCGTCATGCCGGAGCGCCCCGATCTCCACCCGGCGCACCCAAGCCACCCGCCAATTGGCTGGGGTGGCGACTCGTTCCCTCCTTATGGTTCGCCTTTTGCCGAGTGCTGGAGTGCTGGCAGATATTCTTTATCCCCAGCACCTGCCCATTTCCACCTATTCAGTGAGCATTGGGCCTCCTCTGGCCCTCTTGTTGCTTACTTCTGTCTTGCGTTCCACTGGGGGGAAGCTGCGTCGGCGACCGCGTGACCCGTAGCGTCATTTCCGGGTTGGCTTCTGACGCAGCTGGTCAGGAGTTCCAATCTGGAGGGGCCAGAGAGGAGGGGAGAGCCAGAAGGGAGGCGCTTCTTGATACGTGGAGCCAATAACGAGCTCACGGTCAGGCCTTAAAACACCTCAGATGCCTGGGCTCATTACTGCGTGGATGGTGGCATGAGCACAGCATCAGGTTGAGACGCTGGACCCTCTTTCCCCCTGTTTTTCTTCTTTAAAAGGTAAATGGATTTATCGGCATAAACTACAGCTGTGCTTATACACATATGTTTTGGCTAATGTTTACAGCTATACCTGTATATTTTTTATACAGCATTGTTCCTATACTATCCGGACGATCCGTATTCTCAAACCGGCTCTATTACTGCAGGTAACACTCTTTTTATGTCAAAATCTGCCTCAAACACAGACACTTTTGACACTTACTCTATATTTATCTGCATCATCATTATTTTTAACAGTGAATGGCCCCCCCTCCCTCTGTTTAAAGGGGGTGCAGGATTAATCAACCCGCTGCCATCCATAGGCACATGCCAGTCACTATGCACCTTTGAGCTGCCACAGGTATCTACCAGTTTCTTTCTTTCTTATCGCCCCATATGTATATTTTTTTTAAATATATATGGGTGCGACATTATATTGCACTGTACATATATATGTGGGCGGTTTTTAAGCTTTATACATATTCATACTCCTCTTATACTAAGATTCCATAGGCTTTCCTCTGGCCTTGGACCCTCTCCCCTCTAGGGTGGTACTTGGAGCCCCTGTGGGGCAGAGCGGGCCAGCCCTGCCGTAGGACCCGTGGCAACTTGTGGAGTGGCATGATTTTAGCACAATTTACTCTTTTAATTTGAACTCTGTCGGACTTATATACCTTGGTAAGTGACCGTTCCTATACATTGTATAAAAGGCTCGGGGCACCAGCCTGCCTGGTGGACCTAAAATCTCACATGCTTCTCTTTATGAAGGTCTTTAGTACCGAAATGCATTAGGTTGTGTACATGATTTATGTCAAATGTATCATTATATATTGGAATGTTGACAATGGGAATATTCTGTTCCTCTTTTAAACCAATTTTTGCATAAATAAAATTATATAAATACTTGTTTGCTTTGTGCCTCCAAAAAGTCCCACCCCAGAGGGTTACTGTTTGGTACTTGTCTAGATGAACAGGCAATTTCAAGTACACTGAGGACTTTGATGTGCCTTATTGCTGATGTTATTAGTGAGTATACATTTGTTCTTTTAATACTAATCCCTTCACATTGACCGTATGCAAATATGCAGCCTCACTGGACTGGACTTTTTTCCGTGGTTCTGCTCTTCCAGCACAAAGACCGGGGTCTCACCAAGAGCCTCAAGCCCTGATTCCGGGTCATCTGATCGCTGTAATAGCCTCTGATTGGCTATCACAGTGATCAGTCACTGTAAAGCCTGCCCCTGTGTTTTCTGTCTCTGTGAATGGATGAGACAGATACATTGGATACATCTCTGTGTGTGTAGGAAAAATAATAATAATAATAATAATAATAATAATAATAATAAATAAAAATAAATTAAAAAATAAATTTAAATAAAAAAAAAATACCTAGATCAAGGTTTGAGCTAAGGTTTGCGTCAAGGTCAAGGGTCAAAGGTCAAGGTCACAGGTCAGGTTCAGTATTTTTTGGACAGGATTTGTTTTTAAATTAGCATTAGTGTCAGTGTGGTTTAAAAAAGCAAAATGTCCACTATTGTTTCTGGGCTGTACTACGGGTACAAACAACAACTAACATATGTGGTATCGCTGCAATCATCAAGAGCAGGAGCATTTATTTTGGGTTCTTCTTTGGTGGTAGGTTATGGTAGTAGCAAGAAATATAGTTACATTTAAAAAAATGTTTTGCTTCACTATTTTGGGCCAGTGTTCTGTAGATAATAAAAATAAAATCAGGAGATATCCATTACCATTTACCACCAAATGAAAGCCCAATTTGTCCTGAAAAAAAAAACAAGGTACAATCCACCTGGATGCACAAAGTAGTTGTGAAGATTTGTACAGTTTTACTAACACATGCCAAAGTTGCAAAATTGGGCTTAAGCATTAAGATTTGTTTTAACCTTAGGCGTGGGGGTTAATAAAGCTATCACAAAGGTTATGCGCTAGGTTGGTGCACCCTCTGTTTCGTGTCTTTGCAGCTGTTCTACACTCATCCTGGGTCTCCCCTGGCTCCAACACTCTCCAGCACTAGTTTGTCCTTCCTTTCAGTTGCCCAGCCGGGGACCTTCCTATCACTTCAAGTGCCTCACCAAAGTTTTCAAGTCTCTTACTCTGGCTATCTCTGAGATCAATCCTCCCATTCCAGCTGCATTCCCATTGTGCCAATAAGTTTCTTTCTAAATGCAAAGCAAATCAGTTACCAATCAATTGTACATTGTACAATTCTGTCATTAATGTAATTCTGGGCTCCACTCTCCCTAAAAGACTGGTACTGTATATCCACATATCAACTTCTCTTGCTGGGGCAGGTTTTTTCTTCTGTTGAGAAAAAAAATGTCCATGCTTGTATTGATTACAGTAGACTTAATGTCATTAGTTAAGTATCTATCTTTGGGATCTTCAGCACCATAAGAAATGGCTACCATTGTCCATATGTGATGTCCAAAAGGGAAGTTTTTCCTCTTTCTCCCTTAACTAATTAACTCTCTGCTAAGAGATTCAGACTCCATATAAATTGGCAATCGCTACACAGACTGTATATGGAGCTGCTTCCTGGGGTTCTGGGGTGTGGTGCTTTCTGTGTGTCTGGCTGCCCCCTCCTCTGTGGCCCCAGCATGGAGGGCAATTGGACTTCTGGACTCCTGACTGGAAGAGGATGTATTGACCCTCTGTTCCCCCCTTTCTGTATGCTCCTGATGAAGTGGAGCCATCTATCCAAGAAACCAGTTGAGCTATATGAGTGGAATAATGTTAAAGGGGTCACATATATGTTTTAATATTTTAGTACTGCTACTATTTAAAAAAAAACTGTTGGGTTTTTTTCTTGTTTTTGCACAATTAAATTATGTATACTTTTAAGATAAGAAATGTTTTGTAAAGTGCCTTTAAAGTCCTCCAATTTTTACATATATTCTTTCTGTAACTTAATGTCATTACTGTCAAGAGCCACAACCCTCACCTTCTTATTACAGTGCTCTTTGAGTACCTCCATGGAGCTAAGGTATTCACAAACATAGACATACAAGGTGCATACAACATGATTTGCATCAAAGAAGGTGACGGGTGGAAAACTACATTTAAAATCAGAGATGACCACTACAATTACTTTGTGATGCTCTTCAGCCTCAGTAAAGCTCTTACATCTATCACTTTGTCAACAAAATCATCCAAAATATCCTCTGAAAATGTGTTGTCATCTATCTGGACAATATATTAGCTTTCTCTGTGGCTTTGGCATCTCAGCATATCTGCTACATTTTGCAATGCCTTCAGAAAAATGTACCTTTGATCTTTTATATGTGCCTTTCCTGGGCTATACTATCTCTAAATAGAACAAACCGAGAATGGTGCAGGTCTTTGTGTTATTTTCTCTGGCCACCTCTAACAGTACTGTGTGCAAAACTCTTTTTTTATGGCTATATTTTCTCTAAAGGTGATCTTTCCATGGACTTTGAGAAAGTTGCTGCTATTTTCATCTGGCCCCTGCCCAGTAGTCTCATATCTGGAGAGTGTTTTCTAGAATTCAATATCTACTATCAGCAGTTCATCATCAACTACTCTGCTCCTATTGCTCCCAAAACCACTCTCACTCATAAATATGCTGACCCCAAACATTTGCCACCTGAAGCCTTTTCTGCCTGGAAGTAAGCATTTCTTACAGGCCCTGTCATAATCAGTCTGGACTTCTCCATCAAGGTTAATGCTTTATTTCTAGGGCTCCTTTTATAATCTCCCAGTAGGGCTAGCTTTCCCTGCACCTTACTCCCTAAAAAGTTCTACCCAGCAGACAAGAATGATTCCATTGTACTCAAGTGCTCTTAAGTGTCAATGCCGTTTACACAGACTATAAAAACCTCCAGTACTTACAGATTGCTCATCGCCTAAATCCAAGGCAAGCCCATTGGTTCTTGTTCTTCTCCGCATTTAAATTTGTAATCAAGCCTGGAGCTGATAGCTCCAAAGCTGATGCACTGTCACATTCCTTTGACTCTTGAGATTTCATAGTTCCAGCTGAGCCAGAGTTCATTATTCCTACCACTCACTCACATCTTGGCTCTGATGTCTATTCAGAAATTATTTACATTGGGCCAGGGACTCCAAACACTCTGGACAGTGGAGGCCTGTCCATAGGGGCTCCTGGGGCAGCGCCCCACCAGTTTGCAGAAAATAAATAAATAAAAATAAACTATATAATTATTTTTTCTGTTGAGTTTTTAACTTTGTGTATATCTGTATGTGTTGATCTCACTCTCTTTCTCTCTCTGCTTTTGCTAGTTAGATTAGAAAAAAAAAGTCTAATCATGATTTTTCTCTAATCTGCCTAGCAACAGACCGTCCATCCAAAATATCATTACATCTGTAATTTAGTAACAGTTTCTCCACGCTTACTGGCTGCCGCACTGTGTAACAGTTTCTCCACGTTTACTGGCTGCCTGCCAGTCCCCTATTGTGTTTAAATGTAGCTCATTAGGATGAGCCGAAATACCGACCTGACCCACCTATTGAGCTCCCTAATTTGCTCCCTGCAAAAGGGGGTGGAGATCCAGCAGGTCCAGCCAACAAGATATGAGTCATCGAGCCTGTGTCATCATCAGGTTGGAGAAGGGGGAGCCCAGCCCCGCCAAGTGACAGCGGCACTACCCCTGACCACAGCGTCGAGCAGACAAGGACAAGGTGGTGCAGCTTCTCTCCACCACCGATGCCTGGGGATAAGTGGACTTGTTCCACAGGCTGGCAGAGAGAAGCAGGAAGTGTGAGAAGTCAGAGCAGGCAGCCTGGAGGAAGGACAGCTGTGCCTGGCATCCAGAGATCTGACAGTGATCACCGGTGACAGGACAGGGCTGAGACTTGTAGACTCCCCGTACTATGTGCGGGAACTTGTACATGATGGGGGATGATGATGTCTGAGGGGGAGGATTATATGGGGGATGATGGGTGTACAGTCAGCAGATGAGATACCAGCCAGTGTATACAGTATGGACACCTTCCCACCAGTGTGTTGTATGGTACTGCTCCCTGTCAGTCACTATGGTGTCCGACTAGTATCTGACCGGTCATATCCTAACTGCTGCCCACTGACAGTGATCACCATCTCATCCTGCACTGATCAGTGTGGTGCAGAGTGATCGGTCTGTGTCCTCTGTCACTGCACAGTCCGATCACCGTCATGAGTGCAGACAGCCCGCAGTGACCGGTGAAGCAGAGAAGATGGCTGTGTATAGTAAACCAAATATAAGAGGACACTGGGCTCCTTCCCAGAGATGATCCTGACTGATCACTGCACCTCCAGCCGATTGAGGGGGTACAGGCAATACTGTTGCAAGGGGCCCTTACAACAAAGACTTTAGCGGTCTTTAACATTGGAGTCTATGGGAGGGGGACATAACTGGTCCAAGTTTGGGATTTCCAGCACCTATGGTTCGGCGGTACTGGGACCCCAAAGTGACCGGTCATTGACTGGCAATTGTCGGGTGAATTTCAGACTTAACATTGAAGTCTATGGGAGGGGGATACCCAGTTTGGGGACACCGTTCTCCAGAACCATAGCTGATAAAAATACCAAACTTGGGTTACGTGGAGGGGGCCCCTTGAGCAACAACTAGTCCGAGACTGGGATTTCCAGCACCTATGGTTTGGCTGTACCGGGTCCCCAAAATGACTGGTCATTGACTGTCAATTGTCGGGTGAATTTCAGACTTAACATTGGAGTCTATGGGAGGGGACACCCGGTTTGGGGACACTGTTCTCCAGAACCATAGCTGATAAAAATACCAAACTTGGGTCACATAGAGAGAGAGGGCCCCCTGGGCAAATACTGGTCCGAGTCTGGAATTTCCAGCACCTATAGTTTGGCCGTACCGGGTCCCCAAAATGACCGGTCATTGACTGTCAATTGTCGGGTGAATTTCAGACTTAACATTGGAGTCTATGGGAGGGGACAACCGGTTTGGGGACACCGTTCTCCAGAACCATAGCTGATAAAAATACCAAACTTGGGTCACATAGAGAGAAGGCCCCCTGGGCAAATACTAGTCCAAGTTTGGGATTTCCAGCGCCTATGGTTCGGCTGTACTGGGACCCCAAAGTGACCGGTTATTGACTGGCAATTGCAGGGTGAATTTCAGACTTAACATTGGAGACTATGGGAGGGGATCACTCAGTTTGGGGACACTGTTCTCCCAAACCATAGCTGATAAAAATACCAAACTTAGGTCACATTGAGAGGGCCCCCTGGGCAACAACTGGTCCAAGTGTGGGATTTCCACCACCTATGGTTCGGCTGTACTGGGTCCCCAAATCACGGGTCATTGACTGGCAATTGTAGGGTGAATTTCATACTTAACATTGGAGTCTATGGGAGGGGGACACCCGGTTTGGGGACACTGTTCTCCAGAACCATAGCAGATAAAGATACCAAACTTAGGTCACATTGAGAGGGCCCCCTGGGCAACAACTGGTCCAAGTGTGGGATTTCCACCACCTATGGTTCGACCTTACTAGGTCCCCAAAATCACAGGTCATTGACTGGCAATTGTTGGGTGAATTTCATACTTAACATTGGAGTCTATGGGAGGGGGCCACCAGATTTGGGGATACCGTTCTCCAGAACTATAGCTGATAAAAATACCAAACTTGGGTCACATAGAGAGGGGCCCTAGGGCAACAACTGGTCAAAGCTTGGGACTTCCAGCACCTATAGTTAGGTGTGAGTTCTTATTGCAAGCATCGGGTGAGGCGGTGTTACCCGTGCACTGTTTTTTTACTGGAGTTTAGGGACGCCAGCACCGGCATGAAGGGGGGGTAGAGCGTTAGCCAGGACAGATGTAGGGGGCCCCAACAGGACCACTGGAGGCCCTATGCTACTCTCCTGGTCCCCCCCATGGTGCCCCCTGTGTCCTCCACCCCCCACAGTGTCCTCCCTTCCCCCACCCACGACGTCCCCCACCCACCACTGTGTCCCCCTGTGTCCTCCATCCACCACGGTGACTCCCTGTTTCCTCCACCCACCATGGTGACACCCTGTGTCCTCCACCATGGTGTCCTTCCCTCCTCCACCCATGGTGTCCCCCTGTGTCCTTCATTCCCAACAGTGTCCTCCTCTCCCCCACCCGTGGTGTCCCCCTGTGTTCTCCCCTCCCCCACCCCACGGTGTCCCCCTGCGTCCTCCTAGCCCCCCCACAGTGTCCCCCTGTGTCCTACCCCCCCCACAGCATCCCTCTCTAATCCCCCCACGGCATCCTTTTTTGTCCCTGTCTGCACAGTGTCCCTCTCTGTCCTCATCATACTGCTTCCCTCTGTCCCCGGCATCCCTCTCTGTCCTTGTTGTACAGCGTCTCTCTCTGTCCTTCTCCCATGACATCCCCTAAAAGGCAACTATGATAGGGGGCTCAGGCCAGTAAGAACTAGTTCACATTTATAGTTTGGGGGAGCTAAAATCCCCATAGATGAGCCCTGCTTTTTACCATCCCGCAACTACACCCCAATACACATGTTGAAAGAGGAATTGTACACCCTGTCACAGAAATATAGCAACCTTGTGCAGTGACCAAGGGGCTAAAGCAGGAAATGAGGAGGCATTTTATCACCTTTTCACCACCTTCTTTAACCCCTTGGATCCCACTCTAGCATGCATTGCACACTTCACTTCACTTGAATGGTTCATGCTTGGCAGGCTACACCTGGTGTTACAAAGTTTATAATCCCTACTGCGGCTGCAACATGTGTACACCCCTGGCCAGTGGGCGGATTTGATGAGATGGCCAGTGGGCGAATGGGGTGGGATGGTCAGTGGGCGGGCCCGGGGGAATGTTGGTGGTCAGACGGGGGGGCCTAGTTCTAAAGTTGTGTAAATTTCTGGTGGCTACCCTGTTGTTATGGGTTACAGCAGTATCACTATAGGTTACAGCACTATTGCTATGGGTTACAGTGTTATCACCATAGGTTACAGCACTATTGCTATTGGTGGAAGCAAGTGGAATACAGGGGAGAGAGTGGGTGGAGTCTATATGGGGTGGGGCTTATAAGAAGTGGGAGAAGTCAAAAAGGAAGGGTGGTGTCTGGCACCCCACCCTCTTAAAACTTCACCAGCCGCCACTGACTCTGGACATCTTGGTGTCCACAAAACTCTCATCTTAATCCCTCACTACTACTGGTGGATGTGTCTCTAAAATTTTGTGCAAATTGTACCCAAACCAAGTTTCCTACCGATGCATCATCCAATCTTCTTCCCCTACCCATCCCTAGAGAACCTTGGTTCCATCTCTCTATGGACTTCGTTACTCATCTCCCTCCTTCTGAGGGCTGTACGATTATGGGAAGTAGTATACCATTTTCAAACATCATACATTTCGTATACCTTTTTTAAAGCCTTTGGCAGTAGCTCTAGTACCCATCTTTATATGTGAAATCTTCAGGATTCATGGCATGCCAATCCACATTCTTCTGGACTACGGGGTCCATTTCACCTACATCCAAATATAAATCCTTACAGTTTTCCTTGTCCTACAATCCACAGACCAACAGACAAATGGAGTGAATCAACCAATCAGGCCTTTTTATATGTACACCAAGATAATTAAGTTGCCCTCCTGCTTTAGGCAGTATTTGTTAATAATAAATGTTTGTAATGCCAGCACTAAGGAGTTCCCATTATTCATTATCTATGACACGCACCCATGTCTTCCTTTGCCACAACCTTGTTCCCCAGACTTCAATCAAAGTTGGTCCCAGGTTCAAATCTGACTCCAACACTCTGCTCTGACACAAGAAATTTGCATTGTCATAAGCAATGCCTCTCCAATCCAGGGATAAAGTATGGCTTGCCTCCAAAAACATTCCCTCTTTGAAGTCTTTATATTATCACTGCAAAGATCAATCTAGTCAGCTACAAACATTGCCTGCTTTCAGATCTCAAGTTACCAAATTTACCTCATTCTCGTTCCAATGCCTTCTCTCCATTGTGAATCTGCCAGCACTTCCATCTCCAGCACTCTGGTGCTGTCCTAAAAGCCTAGTAGATGCAATGCTCATCATTCGAGCAAGATGATGCTATGCCTAAAGCTGATCAGCCCTCTGTATCTCCAGCGCCTACCAGTGTCCTCTGTCATCCCTGAGACTCCTGTGCCTCTGTGTTCTCAGAGACCCCTGAACTCTTGTGCCTCCATTGACCCCTGCACTCCTATTCCTCCAGTAACTGCTGCACTTCTGTGCCACCAATGACTCCTGCACTCCTATGTCTTTAAGAGACTCTGTGACTCCTTTATACCCATATGACTCCAGTAATTCCTGCAGTCCTGTGCTTCCAGTGACTCTGTGACTCTTGTGCACTCCTGTGGCCTCGGTGTCTCCAGCACTTGTGTGTCTCCAGCGAATATTGTGCACCTTGTGACTCCAGTGACCACTTTGTAACCAGCTACCCTTGTAACTCCAGCAATCCCTGTGTCACCAGAGACTTCTGAGTCTCAGCATCTCCAGTGACCTCTGCACTCCTGTTTCTCCATTGATCCTGGTGACCACTGTTTGCTCCTATGTCTACAGTGTCTCCTGGGACCCCAATGACTCCTGTGCATTCCTGTGTCTCCAGTGATTTCTGTTCCAGTGACTCCACAGCATTCTGTGTCACCTAGTGACCCCAGAGTATCCTCTTTCAAACAGTGACATCAAGAGAATCCTGTTTCATCTTGTGACTCCCGTGTCCTGGAGCACTTCTGAGACTCCTGCACCTCCAAGCAACATCATGTATCTCTCTTAGACTGTCACTTTCCCTGTAGATACAGACTCTTGTCCGTGGCAATCAGGGTCCGCCCCTTTCTTTCCTACCATGCAGTCTTAGGGCCAATTCACACTATATTCGGTGACAGACCACAGTCACCACATTCCACTGCAATGTAGTCTAGTGCTGCACTGCAGCATGCTGGCCAGGGCAATGTTGGCCCACACAGCGTGCTCCCTGACATTTCAGTGAATGAAGTGTACATTTTGTACATTTCAAATAAAACTCTTACAAAAAATAAAGGTAGCCATGTGATCCTCTAAAAGCTGGCAATGCAGAGCGGCTGGAGCACTGAATTGCTCTGGTTGCTCTGCGATTCATCACCAGGATAGTGTATAATACTGCATTATTACAAATCTAATAAAGGGAGCATGATTCCACATTATCCTTGTACTGGTCAAAACTGATGGAAATTTAGGTGTGGCTGTCTCTCTCTTACAAAATATATATAAAGTTGGTGAGTGTACCACATATACCTAACTCATAGGTGTAACAAATTATTATTAAAATATACTGCATGTGAACAAAATAGAGGCTGTTAAATTGGCATGGAGTTGATTCTTAAATGCAAAACCTACTATTAACCAGCAAGTAATGTGAATTACACTGAGTAACCATTTATAGAACAGTACAAGCCATTAAACAATAATGTTAATACATCAAGAAATCAATGAGGGGAAGTCATTTTGTAACATGTCAGGTTCTGTTTTTCAATAATACAATGTGTTACATGAAACGTTATGCTCATAAAACTTTAATCTGGTGATGACAGATCTTTAATATGACAATTTATTATGAAGCATGGCTGCCTACCTTCTAATAAGATACAGTACATATTACCTATGAGACTAAAATATGTGTAATTTTTTGGTATAATTTCTGCTTCCCTAATATTTTTTGTCTACTATTTTTCAACACAGTCCAAACTAGAAATCCTATTTTTGGGTAGAATATAATAAATTCTGTTAACTAAATTAAGTGGAAAAAGTATGAAAAAGGAAGACAATTGGAAATATGATGCATGAAACAATATCTGAAAAGATAAAACTATAATGGGTTTAATAAGTTAAATTAAAATAACAATTTACAACATCTATTTTTTATTCTAATATGCAATACCATACTAATTTAAGAATTTCGTTTTTGTCAGATCATGAAGACCTAAAATAAATATATCAGAATTACACTGTTAGGGCTCTTTCACATGGGCGTTGAATTTTAAAGCAGCCTTTAATGCTCATTAACACTCATTAATACTCCTAAAGTATTAAGCATTCATAAGCATTTCAGGTGTTTTAAGTTATTCCAGGCAACACTCCTCAAATGCCCTGTGAGATCTTTTAATTTTTTCAAAGCTAAGATGGGAATTTGCTGTGAAACCATGCTTTAAATGTTCTGTAAACACCATGAGTGTGGTTACAGTGCATTTACAGAGCACCTGTGATGCATTTCAATAGAAATAAATGGAGGTGTTTGCAAAGCACCACTGCCTGCTGAACTCAGTTGCTTCACTTCAATGCGAAACAACACTAGATTCACAAAGTGTACACCTCCATTCACTCCCTATTTTAACAATTTTGAGTGGTCATTTATGGGCAGTCAAGAAGCCATAAAAACATAACCCAACCACCTATTTTCAATACTTGTGTGAAGGATCCCTTACATTGTTTAAAATAACTATAATTGACAGAGACAGAGACCCGTTTCCAGATCGACCAAAACGAAAGTCCATCCTATTGGCTGCTGAGGAGTAGGGAGGAGGAGGGAGAAAACGTATGGAGCTGGGACACGGAGGATACAAGTGTAGCACCCTGGTCTTGAACAGGGATGCTGTCAAATATAGTTTGCTGGATAGTAACTAGCATGGCCAATTGTTAGGGGATCTCCTGATTCTTTTCCTAATTCTGAGTTTGATGCACCTCTCTCCTCTGACACTGGGTGGCATTGCTACTTATGGCATTGGAATGATAAGGTGCATATGAACTTGGAATATGAATAGATAGGTTGCTCTAGCCAATTGGCAGGGGTGTTCTTGGGCTTCATGGCCTGCTGGGAGAGCCTATTTATTTGGGAGGAGTCAGGTGATCGGTGTTCTATGCCACCTGGATAGCTGTCTGGGTGGACGTGTGTTGAAAACTCGTGCCTGCTAGGCCAGAAGCCTGGGGCCTATCTGGGAGTACCTGATTGCTAGCAGCCTGAGACCTACCCAGGACAAGAAGCAGCAGCATGGGGTTGAGGCTTCATGTCGGAAGCCTAACCAAGTTGCACGGGTTCTGCTGGCCGGAGAACCCTTCTTTGTCGGAGGTTAAGGGACAGAGTTGCTAACGGAGGACAACCATTCCTGTCGCCAGAGGCAAAGTGTGAACCAGGGTCAGAGGTAAAGGGGTAACTGTTGCCATCAAGGGACAACACTCCTGTTATCAGAGGCCAGAGTTCGGAGTCTGAGAGAGTACCAGAGCAGCCTTTTTCACTAACCGGGGACGGTGGAGAAGTTGGGAAAGTCTCAGTGGAAGTCAAGCTAGGGACAGGATAGCAGGGGTGACACTTGCAAGAGAGTTCAGCAGTAAGGGACCCAGCAGATCAGCATGGGGCCACTCGAAAGATACATCGGTTGGCCGTGTGAAGTTCACGGGACCCAGTGGCAGTGGGAGTCCAAGGAGTCTTGTTAAGAGACTGTGAGTTCAAGTTCATGAAGCTGCAGCGGGAGGCTGTGAGATGGAGGCCAGGTCTACATAACAGGGATACCAAGTTTGGTATGTGTATCTGTGTTGAAGTAAAAAGTACAAGTTCAGTACCAAAGGAAATATTTCTCATCAGGCACAGTTCAGTTTGAAGGCCTGTGGGACTATACAACTATTCTAGTGTCCTATTTTTGTGAGTCTCTGAGTCTGCTAAGTGCCTTTGCACCTTTCTCCCCAGTTCTTTAAGAGAAAATAAATATCTTTTGTTTTGCATCATCAAAGTGTCTGGTGCCCAACTCAATTCTTCTATCTGCACTCACCATGCCTAGTAACTCACCCTATGAAGATAGATGTCAGCTGTCCCTGGCTCTCAAGGTCACCATTGGGCCTCTAGGGGTTGGGGCCATGGCTAAATTTGGCACCCAACGTGGGGCAACGGCATTGTCCCTGCAAGAATGCAACCACAAAGGGATTTCGTCTGGCTCTGTGGGGAGGTGGCAGGTAAAATTTCTACTCATCATAGACTGTGTTGCTGTTCATGTGAAAGTTGTGGGGAAGAACCAATGTGTCTCATTGCTCAAGGGAGAGTGTCAGCCTGGTTGTTTGTCACTTTGCACCAGTGATGCAGGGGTTATAACAGACTCCATTAAAGATTTGGCGCACCTCAAGAAGGAGGTGGGCACTGAAGTTCTTGGGAAACACATGAACCAATCCGTTGGCCGAAGGAGGAGGAGTTGCTTTGCAGAGGAGGATAGGGGAGTATTGCCACGTTTGATCCATTGCTGGTTGAAAAGTTTTACTGCGGTTGTTGTGCAGAGAAGATGACTCAATTTGGATCTTCCATGGTGGATTGGAAGGTGTGGGCTCCGGGTGACTGATACTGGAATCAGGTACACACCGAGAGCTAGCCTTGCACTATACACGGCAGGAGGCTACGAAGCCATTGGACTGATTTGCAGTAAGTGTTCCAATCTGGCCACACAATTGCAGCCTTGGATCATCTGTGGATGTTGTGGGCAGTCCCTGCTTGAGGCAGTCCCGTCAGCCCGACGGTGCGGATTGGGATAGGAATGTTGCTGTTCCCGCTGAGGAACGTTTCGAGAGTCCTCTGTCTATCACCCGGCTTATACGGAAAGCTGCTACCACAATTCCTGTAGCTGCTCCAGGACCTAATGCTCTGGTCATCCCCCGCGACCGTGGTAGGGCCCACCTGCGTTCCTTGATGATGGAACCTCCTGGGAGAAAACGTTAACGACGGGTAAGCCAGAATCAAGTTCCTGTGGGGCTGTTAAACCTGTGACATACAAAGAAGATCAGGTCGTTGTGACTGCCATTCCTAAGTCAAAGCGCAATTTAATCCCTGCTGAAGAGTGTCCCACTATTCCTATTTGGACGATTTCTCCTATCGACTCTCTGAACTGTGGTCAGACACTGAGTCATGGACTGGGAAATGGACTAACAGTGAGGATGAACAAATATGTGAGGAGGAGGAGGATAAGGCCCTTACTGTCCCTGTTGCGAATGTTAAAATAGAGCTGTCCACTAGCGCAGCTCCGCGCTTGTGCACTACTAGTTCCTTTGAGGAAGAACGCTGGGCTGCTTGGGTTTCTAAAACTGTGACCTCCAAACCCCGGCCACCAGCCAAATTACCTTTCAAGCCTGACTTTATAGTTGGATATCCGGTCCGTCGGGCTGCTGATACCCGGGTACTACCTGGATGCGTGGAGCCTAAGACACTGCTTAAACTATCTAAATTACAAAGGGTTATTGCAAAAAGAGTGGCTGAGGAATAGGGCTATTATGTCCTTATATACCCACCAGCTTGGAAGAGGAAATACAGAGAAAGGGAGCACAATGGGTAGATGTTGCTATCTGGCAATTTTTGAAAATCCCCTTGTACCTAAATATGCAGCCAAGTATGCCCATATTTACGGAACCTGGAACTATGGCCGTCATATTTATTCATACTGTGTGGTTATCTGTAGGCCTGATCAGAAGAATCTTCAATACTTCATTACCACGTTGGATGTGGATGGAAAAGATCTACAGTTGCCTGACCCTGAGTATTATTGGTGAGACTGAAAAAAATATTTCTACTACCTATCGTGTGTATTACAAATGAGAGGATAGTGGGGTTTGTGTTCTATTGCTCCACCTCTCCAATGGAAGTTAATGAGGGGACCTTTTCCTGTTTCAGCTGTTGCTAGACTGTGGCTTGAGATACCAGCAAATGCAGGAAGGTGGAACTCTTGTTGCCCAAGTTTTGTTCCCGTGCACAATTGCATGGTAAAACTGTTGCTTCCGTAGAGCCATGCATCTCGTCCTTGGCCTTGGGAGGTGTCCCTATGCAAAAGGGAAGCTGCTGGGAAGAAATAATGTTAATGATGTTGTTATACTAAAATTAGAATGCTTACCGAACTTTGGGGCTCCAAGGACTAAAAACAAAAGAAAAAAAGTTAGCTAGTAAGATAGGATGTACTGTGGCTAAAAAGGGCAGATTTATTTCTTATATGTTTGATCAATGGACTCAATGTTATTTAACCACTTCCTTACCAGGCCATAATAAAATGACGCTGGCAGGAACCTCTCCTCCCTCCGGGTGGACGTCATATGACGTCCTCCCGTTCTCGCTGCTCCTGCGGGCCCCTGGGAGCCTGCAGCATGGCGTTCGGGGATGAGGCATGTCCCTCGGTACACAACCCATCCCCGATCTGTGTAAAGAGCCAATAAAAAATGGCTCTTTACCACATGACCGGCTGTGTCCAATCACAGCCGGTCACATGCACTATCCTTGTGCACAGCGCTCGTGCATGCCCCTAGGGGCGTGCAGAGCAGCGATCAGGGGGAGGCTTGTTACCCTGACACAGCCCATCCCCGATCGCGGTAAAAAGCCAATGAAATCGGCTCTTTACCGCGTGACCAGCTGTGGCAAATCACAGCCAGTCACAGAATGTAAACAAACCGCGGTAATAAGCTGTTACCAGGCTCGTTACCGATTACAGTATACACCAATCACACTGATTGCCCCCCCCCCCAGTAATAAAGAGTACCTATAACCAGCCCATCAAAGTACCTGTCACCAGCCCAGAGTACCTGTCACTAGCCCATCTGAGTACCTGTCACCAGCCCAGAGTACCTGTCACTAGCCCATCTGAGTACCTGTCACCAGCCCATCAGAGTACCTGATTACCTGTCACCAGCCAAAGTACCCGAGTACCTGTCACCAACCCATCAGAGTACCAGTGTAACTGGCACCAGCCCATCTGAGTACCCGAGTACCTGTCACAAGCCCATCTAAGGACCTGAGTACCTGTCACAACCCATGAGAGTACCTGAGTACCTCTCATCAGCCCATCAGAGCACCTGAGTACCTGTAACCAGCCCATCAGAGTACCTGAATGCCTGTCCCCAGCCCATCAGAGTACCCTAGTACGTGTCACTAGCCCATCAGCATACCCAAGTACCTGTAACAATCCCTCAGATTACCCGAGTACCTGTGACCAGCCCATCAGAGTAGCCAAGTACATGTCACCAGCCCATCAGAGTACCCGAGAACCTGTCACCAGCCCATCAGAGTACCCGAGTACCTGTCACCAGCCCATCAGAGTACCCGAGTACCTGTCACCAGCCCATCAGAGTACCCAAGAACCTGTCACCTGCCCATCAGAGTACCCGAGCTCCTGTCACTAGCCCATCAGAGTACTTGTCACCAGCCCATCAGAGTACCCAAGTACCTGTCATTAGCCCATCACAGTAACCGAGTACCTGTCACCAGCCAATCAGAGTACCGTACCCAAGTTCCTGTCACTAGCCCATCAGAGTACCCAAGTACCTGGAACAACCCCTCAGATTACCCAAGTACCTGTCACCAGCCCATCAGAGTCCCGAGTACCTGTCATAACCCCTTAGAGTACCCGAATACCTGTCACCAGCCCATCAGAATACCCAAATACCTGTCACCAGCCCATCAGAGTACCTGAGTACCTGTCACCATCCCATCAATGTACCTGTCACCAGCTCATCAAAGTATCCGAGTACCTGTCACCATACACTCTGATTGCCCAAATACCTGTCACCAGCCCATCAGAGTACCCGAGTAACTGTCACAACCCTTCAGAGTACCCGAGAACCTACCACCAGCCCATCAGAGTACCCGAGTACCTGTCACCAGCCCATCTGAATACTTGTCACCAGCCCAGAGTACCTGTCACTAGCCCATCTGAGTACCTGTCACCAGCCTATCAGAGTACCCAAGTACCTGTCACCAGCCCATCAGAGTACACGAGTACCTATCCCCAGCCCATCAGAGTACCCGAATACCTGTCACTAGCCCATCAGAGTACCCAAGTACCTGTAACAATCCCTAAGATTACCCGAGTACCTGTCACCAGTCCATCAGAGTACCCGAGTACCTGTCACCAGCCCATCAGAGTACCCAAGTACTTGTCGCCAGCCCATCAGAGTACCCGAGTACCTGTCACCAGCCCATCAGAGTACCCAGTACCTGTCACCAGCCCATCAGAGTACCCGAGTACCTGTCACCAGCCCATCAATGTACCTGTCACCAGCTCATCAGAGTATCCGAGTACCTGTCACCATACCCTCAGATTACCCAAATACCTGTCACCAGCCCAGTAGAGTACCCGAGTACCTGTCACAACCCTTCAGAGTACCCAAGTACCTGCCAGCAGCCCATCAGAGTACCCGAGTACCTGTCACCAGCCCATCTGAATACCTGTCACCAGCCCAGAGTACCTGTCACTAGCTCATCTGAGTACCTGTCACCAGCCGATAAGAGTACCCAAGTACCTGTCACCAGCCCATCAGAGTACACGAGTACCTATCACCAACCCATCAGAGTACCCGAATACCTGTCACTAGCCCATCAGAGTACCCAAGTACCTGTAACAATCCCTAAGATTACCCGAGTACCTGTCACCAGTCCATCAGAGTACCCGAGTACCTGTCACCAGCCCATCAGAGTACCCAAGTACTTGTCGCCAGCCCATCAGAGTACCCGAGTACCTGTCACCAGCCCATCAGAGTACCCAAGTACTTGTCACCAGCCCATCAGAGTACCCGAGTACCTGTCACCAACCCATCAGAGTACCCGAGTACCTGTCACTAGCCCATCAGAGTAACTGAGTACCTGTCACCAGCCCATCAGAGTACCCAAGTACCTGTCATTAGCCCATCACAGTAACCGAGTACTTGTCACCAGCCCATCAGAGTACCCAAGTACCTATCACTAGCCCATCAGAGTACCCAAGTACCTGGAACAACCCCTCAGATTACCCGAGTACCTGTCACCAGCCCATCAGAGTACCCGAGTACCTGTCACAACCCCTAAAAGTACCCGAGTACCTGTCACCAGCCCATCAGAATACCCGAGTACCTGTCACCAGCCCATCAGAGTACCCGAGTACCTGTCACCAGCCCATCATTGTACCTGTCACCAGCCCATCAGAGTATCCGAGTACCTGTCACTAGCCCATCAGAATACCCAAGTACCTAGAACAACCCCTCAGATTACCCGAGTACCTGTCACCAGCCCATCAGAGTACCCGAGTACCTGTCACAACCCCTAAAAGTACCCGAGTACCTGTCACCAGCCCATCAGAATACCCAAATACCTGTCACCAGCCCATTAGAGTACCCGAGTACCTGTCACCAGCCCATCAGAGTACCCGAGTACCTGTCACCAGCCCATCAATGTACCTGTCACCAGCTCATCAGAGTATCCGAGTACCTGTCACCATACCCTTAGATTACCCAAATACCTGTCACCAGCACATTAGAGTACCCGAGTACCTGTCACAACCCTTCAGAGTACCCGAGTACCTGCCACCAGCCCATCAGAGTACCCGAGTACCTGTCACCAGCCCATCTGAATATCTGTCTTCAGCCCAGAGTACCTGTCACTAGCTCATCTGAGTACCTGTCACCAGCCGATAAGAGTACAAGAGTACCTGTCACAACCCATCAGAGTACCTGAGTACCTGTCACCAGCCCATCAGAGTACCTATCACCAGCCCATCAGAGTACCTGAATACCTGTCAACAGCCCATCAGAGTACCCGAGTACATATCACCAGCCCATCAGTGTACCCAGGTACCTGTCACTAGCCCATCAGAATACGCAAGTACCTATCACCAGCCCATCTGAGTATCTGAGTACCTGCCACCAGCCCATCAGAGTACCCGAGTACCTGTCACCAGCCTATCTGAGCATCCAAGTACCTGTCACCAGCCCATCTGAGTACAAGTACCTGTCAACAGAGCCCATTAGAGTACATGAGTACCCGTCACCAGCCCATCAGAGTACCTGAGTAACTGTCACCAGCCCATCAGAGTACCCAAGTACTTGTCACCAGCCCATCAGAGTGCCCGTGTACCTGTCACCAGCCCAGAGCACCCGTCACTAGACCATCTGAGTACCTGTTCACCAGCCTATCAGAGTACCCAAGTACCTGTCACCAGCCCATCAGAGTACCCGAGTACCTGTCAACAGCCCATCTGAGTACTTGAGTGTCTGTCACCAGCCCAGAGTACCCATCAATAGCCCATCTGAGTACCTATCACCAGCCTATCAGAGTACCTGAGTACCTGTCACCAGCCCATCAGAGTACCCGAGCACCTATCACCAGCCCATCAGAGTACCCGAATACCTGTCACTAGCCCATCAGAGTACCAAGTGCCTGTAACAATCCCTCAGATTACCTGAGTACCTGTCACCAGTCCATCAGAGTCCCCGAGTAACTGTCACATCCCCTCAGAGTACCCGAGTACCTGTCACCAGCCCATCAGAGTACCGGAGCACCTGTCACCAGCCCATCAGGTACTCGGGTACTCAGATGGGCTGGTGACAGGTACTCAGATGGGCTGGTGACAGGTACTCAGATACTCTGATGGGCTGGTGACAGGTACTCGGGTGCTCTGATGGGCTGATGACAGGTACTCAGGTACTCTGATTGGCTGGTGATAGATAATCAGATGGGCTAGTGATGGGTACTCTGGGCAGGTGACAGACACTCGGGTACTCAGATGGGCTGGTGATAGGTACTTGGGTACTCTGATAGGCTGGTGACAGGTACTCAGATGGTCTAGTGAAGGGTACTCTGGGCTGGTGACAGGTACAGGGGCACTCTGATGGGCTGGTGACAAGAACTTGGGTACTCTGATGGGCTGGTGACAGGTACTTGGGTGCTCTGATGGGCTAGTGACAGGTACTCAGGTACTCTGATGGGCTGGTGACAGGTACTCGTGTACTCTAATGGGCTCTGTTGAGAGGTACCCCAAACGGATGGACTTGTGGAGAGGTTTAATAAAACGCTCAAAAGAATGTTGAAAAAGGTAGTGGAAAAAGATGGGAGAGATTGGGATATGTTGTTGCCATATCTCATGTTTGCCATATGAGAGGTTCCGCAGGCATCTACATTGTACTCCCCATTTGAACTCTTGTATGGTAGAAATCCCCAGGGATTGTTAGATGTCACCAAAGAGATGTGGGAAGGAGAGGTCACCCCTCATAGGAGTGTCATCGAGCATATTTCCTTGATACAGGATCGAATCTGTCAGGAAACGCAGTCTGGAAATCAAGACCGAACGGCCGTTCCTGTGCGCAGGTCTGCACGTCAGCATTGGCGCCAGAAGCTTTATTTAAACCTGCCAACAGCAGACAGCCAGTGCTGTCCATTCTACAGCATATTCCATGTCCCCAGTGATCTGAATCTGTGTGAATCTGTGTGTTTCCTGTTCCTGTGACCCCGGCTTGATCTGATTACCCGTGCTTTCTGCCTGTACCGACCTCAGCTTGTCCATGACCACTCTTCTGCCTGCTCCATTCTGTACCATGCTGTCTGTTGATGAACATTGTCTGTGCCTGGCTACCCTACCGCCTGCTCCTCTTGTGCCGCATTGCCAGACCATTGCCGACCCAGCCTGTACCACTACTCTACCATCTCTGCATGAGCCTTGCTGAAGCCTACTCTGCTTGTACCTGCAACCAGCCAAGCCCTCGTGCCATCCCGCACTCCCGAGCCTCCTGTTCCCACCTCCAGGTGCTCCTGAATTGTGATAGTGAAAGAGGTTGTTCCCCGCACAAACCAGACTCCACTGCCAGGATTGTGACAGAATCGCAGCAGTCCAGCCCTTGGTACGAGAGCATATGGAGCGAGCCCAGGAGGCTCAGAGAAAGGTTTATAATTGGGGTGCTAAGACCCGAACTTTCAACCCCAGTGATAGAGTACTGGTGCTGGTCCACACTGTGGAAAGTAAATTCCTCGCAGAGTGGCAGGGACCTTTTGTGATTAAGGAAAGATTAGGGGAAGTAAACTACAAAGTTTACCAGCCAGGGAAAAGGAAGCCCGAACAAATCTATTATGTTAACCTCTTAAAACCATGGAAGGACAGAGAGGCTCCTCAAAAAGATAGGGTACCAATGACCCCGGACGTCCCCATGATGGAATCCTTGTCAGTAGCCCAACAACAGGACATTAAAGAGTTTGTGAACAAAGATAGAGACTTTTTCTCCCCTTTGCCTGGACTGACCACAGTGATTCAACATGATATAATCACAGAGACAGGTGTTCATGTAAATGTGAAACCTTATAGAATACCTGAGGCTAGGCGCAAGGCAGTAGCAAAGAAGATACAGAACATGTTCGAGTTGGATGTGACAGAGGAGTCCCACAGTGACTGGTCGAGTCCCATAGTGCTGGTCCCAAAGCCCGATGGCACTATCCGTTTCTGTAACAACTTTAGAAGACTGAATAGCTTGTCTAAGTTTGATGCGTATTCCATGCCTCGGGTCAACAAACTTGTGGATCGTTTGGGAGGGGCCCGGTACATAAAAACCCTGGACCTAACTAAGGGCTACTGGCAGATACCCCTAACAGAGTCAGCCAAGGAGAAAACTGCCTTTTCTACACCTGAGGGCTCCTTCCAGCACAAGCAAATGCCGTTTGGTCTGCATGGGGTTCCTGCATCATTCCAGAGGATGATGGACAAGACATTGAGGCCACATTGCCCCTATGCAGCCGCCTACTTGGATGATGTGGTTATCCACAGTCCTGACTGGGAATCCCATCTGCTTCGAGTGCAAACGGTTGTGTACCGATCTGTGTTGAAGTCAAAAGTGCAAGTTCAGTACCAAAGGAAATAGTTCTCGTCAGGCACAGTTCAGTTTGAAGGCCTGTGGGACTATACAACTACCCTATTGTCCTATTTTTGTGAATCTCAGAGTCTGCTAAGTGCCTTTGCACTCACCGAAAGGGTGTCCTGGCCCTAAACCTCTCTCCCCAGTTCTTTAAGACAAAATAAATCTCTTTTGTTTTGCATCATCTGTGTCTGGCGCCCAACTCAATTCTTCTATCTGCACCCACCATGCCTAGTAACTCACCCCATGAAATTGGATGTCAACTATCCCTGGCTCTGGAGGTCACCATTGGGCCTCTAGGAGCCAGGGCCATCACTACACAAGCCACCGTTGCCACCATCTCCACCTGTCAGCACAGGGTAAATGAGCTAAGACGGGGTGTGGGTGTGGTGCACGGTGCAAGGGGGGTTCACGGTCAGGTCTGTCTGCCACCCCCTGACCGATGGAGCACCAGCCGCAACTGGCCACCTGGCTACGTCACCTGGTGGCACCGCCCCTTCTGACGTCACAAACTGGTGCATGTTGCCCCAAAGCATTGACCCCTCCACGTTGAGGGCATGTGGTCTGGTATGGTTCAGGAGGGGGGGTGCTCGCTTGCCCCCCCTCTTTCCTGACCTGCCAGGCTGCATGCCTGGATAAGGGTCTGGTATGGATTTTGTAGGGGACCCCACGCTGTTTTTTTTACTTTTCTTTACCGATAATATATTTTTTTTCTACTCATTGACAGCTGATGACTCATCAGTTGTTAAGGACACTGCGGCCGGCTCCCGGCCCTGCACCTTAACAACCAACTTATACTGCGCCCTGATTGGCCAAAGCTTTGCCCAACTAAGGCGCAAAAAGCACTGTGCAACATGCAGTGCATTGCAGGGCGTTTGGCGGGGCGAACATCCTGCAAATTCAGGTGTTCCCTGAACGGGGCGAACAGCCAAGGCTCGAACTGATGCTCAGGTCAAAACGTCCACCCAACGCTAATCGGGAACAAAATAATTATGCTTGTGGAAAACTACCATTCTGCCCTGAAATTCTGCACTGCATTGGGTTCAGCCTTCTCACATTTTAGTGACACAGAGGGGTAGATTTACTAAAATTGGAGAGTGCAAAATTATGTGTGTATTTCCATTTGTGAGTATATCACTTGTAACGGGGCGAACAGCCAAGGCTCGAACTGATGCTCAGGTCAAAACGTCCACCCAACGCTAATCGGGAACAAAATAATTATGCTTGTGGAAAACTACCATTCTGCCCTGAAATTCTGCACTGCATTGGGTTCAGCCTTCTCACATTTTAGTGACACAGAGGGGTAGATTTACTAAAATTGGAGAGTGCAAAATTATGTGTGTATTTCCATTTGTGAGTATATCACTTGTAACGGGGCGAACAGCCAAGGCTCGAACTGATGCTCAGGTCAAAACGTCCACCCAACGCTAATCGGGAACAAAATAATTATGCTTGTGGAAAACTACCATTCTGCCCTGAAATTCTGCACTGCATTGGGTTCAGCCTTCTCACATTTTAGTGACACAGAGGGGAAGATTTACTAAAATTGGAGAGTGCAAAATTATGTGTGTATTTCCATTTGTGAGTATATCACTTGTCCCAAAAAAATGTATACACAATTTGAATGCTTATAAAGTCAGTATTTATTACCATACAGTTCATTTCCAAATTTTTTAATAAAATACAAAGTTATTTTAGACAGCTGCACATTTCCAACCCTTATGGCAACAGTTTAAGAACAGCCCCTTTTTCCAGCTTACTGTTGCCCCTGTGCACAAAGGTAGGTCCTTAAAGACATGCTTTCATGAGTTTAGTGTGAAGGACCTTGAGAGGCCTGACCTCCAACCTTGATCCTCTCATCTAATATCAGAACCTGGCCTCACCAATTTTGGCTGAATGGCCACAAATTCCCTCAGATACATCCCATATTTTTTATGGAAATCTTTCTTACAAAAAAGGCTGTTTTTGCCCTAAAGGGGTAGCCATATTACTGCTCATGGTATTGGAATGTCTAACATCTTCATACGGATGTGGTGGTCAGGGGTTCACAACCTTTTGGGCACATAATGTAGGAATACCCCCCAGGAAAACTATCCAGCATTCACTCCTTTCCTCCAAGATACATGTTCACTTTTAAAATATTACTCTTATTTTTTTATGTTTTATTTGTTTCTTCATATCTGTAATAATCATGAAAAGAAAATTACTTGTCTGGGGTTTTGGGAGACATTAATCCCTATATTTCATATCACCGAGAACTAAACCATTCTGGTGCAGGCATTGCGGATAGCGCAAAGCATAAAATCACAAACATCAAAAATCATTTTTGCTATTTGGGCGCATTCTATTTCAATGGCTACTCTTGCCAGTTTTATAGCATAGACTTTATCTTTTCAAAACAAACAAATGTCACCTGCCCCCACCTATAACTGGCCTTTACAGTAAAGAGCTCTGGAAGGGCAGACGCATGTCAAAAAAAAAAACAAAGAATTTCCAAGCTCAACTTATTGACCAGCTTGCAACCAACCAAATTAACCTGGCTAACAGTATGTGTTAAAAACAGGGGTTTGGTTACGCAAATTTGCAAATGCATGTGTAAACTGTAGGCCGGCAGCAAGGTACCCTATATACTGCAGAACCTATCTCTGTATAAGAGTCTCCAATATGGAAGCACATGCATTTAATGGATAGATGTAGGGCAGGTGACTGCAGGAGCCCAACCCTCCTTAAAGGTACAGGAACACACTGGACACCCAGCACATTGCGCAATGGCGCCTAAGGTATAAGGCTGGATTCACACCAGTCCGGTGCGAATTCCAGCCTGTCTGCTGCCGAGAAGGGGCGGAACCACGGGGGGAGGGGCCGTGAGCAGGGGAAAATATCCCCATTCGATGCGGAGCGTATCTCTGTGTTAAATGCGCTCCCATTGAACACAATGGGCTGGGAATTTGCACCGCATTGCACAGAAAATGCACACGTTTTCTCTGCAATGCGGAGTGCGAATGCACCGCACATATGTGAACTGGGCACCTCGAAAACAATGTGTTTTCAAGTGTCCTGCGAATTGGATGCGGTTTAAGCCGCATCCAATTCGCATAGGTGTGAACCCAGCCTCAGTGTGTTGCCTCACCAATATATCAACAATACAAACAAATGTCACATGCCCCCGCCTATAACTGGCCTTTACAGTAAGGAGCACTGGAAGGGTAGACACATGTCAAAAAAAACCCCCAAAAAAAAAACAAAGAATTTCCAAGCTCAACTTACTGACCAGCTTGCAACCAACCAAATTAACCTGGCTAACAGTATGTGGTAAAAACAGGGGTATTACACACATAGCATATAGCATACATTTTATCTTTTAGATACTTTATCTTTTTTCTCCCATTACAAAAATTCCAGTGTTATGAGGTCTGGTGAATGCAGAAAGTATTCTACTGAACCTCTTCACCCAATCCATCTGTCTGGCAGATTCTCATCATTGACCCCTACATCAGCATGGTAGTGTTTTAGGTGGGGGTGGGGGGGGGGGCATCTTGTTGGAGATAAAAGTCCTCATTGCCAAAATCTTTTTGAATTAGTGGCATGACAGATTCCAACAGCAAGCTCAAGCAAACAACATCAGTTACAGTACCATCAAAAAAGAATGGTCCAATTAATCCATGTGTTGACAAGCAATACCACACCGTCGCTCCTGATAAATTAACATGATGTTTCTCCATAATGTGCGGATTCTGAGGTGCCCAGTAAGTGCAATTGTGGTGGTTAATTGAACCAGGTGCCAAGCATAAAAAAGTGCAGTTATGTAAATAATTTTAAAATTTGAAAGTGAACTGTATGGCAATAAAGAATTACTTTATAATCATTCAAATTGTGTCTACATTTGTTGGGACACCCTGTATATTAGTGCCTTGTTATACATTTGCATGGAC
>BLSH010243218.1:197930-227252 GCA_018402905.1 Glandirana rugosa
GAGGAAAAAAAGGAGTGACGAGTCGACCAATATGACTACGTCTTTCCGTCTTAAAAAAGAAAAAGGGAGTGGATCGGCCTAAGTAGACCGGTTGGCGCGTCCAAGTTTGAGAGGACAATCGCTGCGAGGGGCGACATGTCTCCCATTTAGAAGGATATACCCCCTCCGGAGGGGGGGTACAAGGTCCCTAACTCCGACCGTCCGCCGACCAGAGATTCCTAACGAAGGAGTAGTACAGAGGTCCCTACCTGAAAGTCACCTGAAGGACAGCCGGTATTCCGTACCTCAACCATTCCGTGATGTACCACGTGTTTAACTATCATACGTCGATGTCAATACACTAATCTTCAGACGTCCATATACGCTAATTGGACGTGGAGATTCGTCTCTAGTGTTCCACTTCTGACGACAAACCGGACAGCAGTCTTCACCTTGTGATCTCTGCTTAGAGGTGCAGGTTAATCGCATATACCTGCAGACTTCTAATCACATAACTGTAGCTGCATACTATCAATTTGTGCACCATGTAGTGCCTTACCAACTCCATGCCTTATGGCCGACAGGAAGTCCACTGAAAGTCCATCCCTGGAGACATGATGAGGAAGCAATCCTTAGAGACCAGCCGCCTGCCAGCCTCAATCCCTGGAACATGGGGGGGAGGCCTCCCCCATATAGGAAGATTTACCCTCTGTACAGCGGGGAGCGTCGCTAACAGGAGAGTTTGAACCTGCGCGGTTGGCCAGATGAATCCGGCTAGGTGAGGGAAAAAGAAAAAATTCTGCCTTTCTGCATCAGTATAACCAGCTGAGCAGTGAGGAAAAAAAGGAGAATGCTGCCTGGTGGGAGGTGTTTGATTTTTTAGTGTAACCGGATCCTGGAACTGGGCGTGGGGGCGGAGCCCGCCCATGCGTATATGCTGTCATGCTCGTGTCAGGAAATCTACCTTGTCCCCTGCTGTCATGTGTACTTCCTTTAGTGAGGTGACAACTTTATTTCCTAGTTTTATAATTGCCTGTGTTAGACTCCTGTTGTCCCCATTTGCGTCTATTCTCTCTGCAAAAACGTCCTGACATTACTGGGGGAGGGGCTCCTATATCCAAGCAAATCTCAAGCATTTTATTTTACACAGAAGTCCTGATTAGGCTCTGCCCACAATCGACCCATGAAGCCCCGCCCACTCCCACCCATGTCCTGCCTTTGCCCGCCCACTGCTCTAGCTGCTGGCTAGGCTTCTGGTCTACCAATTTACAAATTACCAGAGGAAAGCAGGCAGGGAGAAGCACACAGATTACTAGACAGATCTGTGTGCAAATGAACCTGTACTGTTTTACATAGCACACACCCAGCTATTGATTGGCAGATGGGTGTGTGTTATGTAAAATAGACTGAGCATGATAGAAAGCTGGATGTCTGAGAGATAGACAAGCCAGTTCACTGACAGTAGTATACATCCGACCTCTGCTCTGCTGAACTCCTCCCATCATCACTACACTATTCAGCAAAGGAGAACTGATGGAGGGGATTATAGACCAGAATTGCAGTATATGGAAGGAAAATAATCATTTCAGTTATTATGTTTATTGCCATGTGTAACTTTTAGGTATTTATATGAGGATTTACTAAAATATGTATGTTGCCTTTAGTTGTACTTTAAGATAAAAAAACCTTCTGTGTGCAGCAGCCCCCCTCAGCCCCCCTAATACCTACCTGAGCCCATCTCGATCCAGCAATATTGTAGGAGAGTCTCGGCTGCCTGTTACTTTCCCTCCTCATTGGCTGAGACAGCAGCGTGGCACCATTGGCCTCTGCTGCTGTCAATCAAAGTCAGTGAGCCAATGAGCAGAGAGAGGGGGCGGAGGCTCTGCTGAGGGACCTGGGAAGAGGAGGATCTGGGCTACTCTGTGCAAAACCACTGCACGGAGCAGGTAAGTATAACAGATTTGTTATTTTTAAACAAAAAAACTGAGACTTTAGTATCAATTAACATGACTAGCCTGCAATACAAGTGAGTGGCTGTACATGGCCATGCTCTTATAGACGCTGATGCTTCTTTGCATGCACGTTTGGTGTGATTTCCAAAGGTGAAATTTTCACATTTATAAAATATGTCATATGCACATGCACAGATAATCGGCGATGCAAAGAAAGAAGTCGGGAAATTACAGGATCGGCCATAACGTAAAAAACAAAAATATTATCTTTATATATAAAAAAGAAAAAATAAGATGGTTTAGCTCTACTCTAACTTGATTATTTCATGAGCTTAGCAGTGATGGTGTGCACACATTTCAGGACAATGTTACACATGTTTCTGCTCTATCCGTAGGTAAGTGTGAATATATTGGGAAGTACATTTTGTGTTTATAGAAATCCTCTCCAGTGAAGGAAGCACTCAATCAAGAAAATGATTGATTTAATCTGGCATTTTACAGAAAGCACACATGAAGTTTACTGGCTAAAACACATTAAACAAGAGAGCTGAGCCAAGCAGTGACAGGATAATCTTCAAAAAAACATCCAGCCATGTTCCTGACATTATTTGTAGCTTTACATGCATGAAGGTATTAACACTCATACTAGGAATATGACATCTTATAGGCTAAAAAAAAAAGCTGCTCTGGCTTTAGAAATGAAAATTATTTTCCAGACAAAACAGCATGTGAAGGAACAGAGGTCTAATTATCAGGATCTTTCATTCACAGAACTCCAGGCAAATATATAATAATAATTCCCATTAATATTGCATGTTCCTTGAAAAGTAATTAAAGGAATTTTTCTTTTTTATGTATTTGTTTTTCTTTACTATGTTTAGGACTGAAACATAAAATGTGTATTTTATTTATGATTCCAGCTACACATAAAATGTTGCATATTAATATTTTACATTTAGATTTCCAGTCAGCAGGAGTTCCAGCTCATGTGTTTACTAGGCAATTCACAACTGCTCTGCTAAAGAAAAAACAGATTTTACATAGAGCTGAATGTCTTCTCCCTCTCCTTCCCTCTACTTATTGAGCCATATGGTAATTCAATTAGAAAGAGATAGTCTGAAATAAAACTTCTACTGTGCTCTCTGTTTAGAATACACCTAATTCTCTGTAATACCATCATTGTGGGTACACACTTAAAAACATAAAACAAAACACATTGGGCTAATTGGTTCAATTTGAGTTGCCACAATTTCTTTAAGTATATGGAACTGCCCTGCTCAGCCTATTCTTTGGGGGTAGCATAGTGCGTAGGATTTGATGGAAAATAATCAGTAGATGTGTGCATGTTAAATTCGCAAGGAAAGTGGCAGCACTCAAGAGCAGAACAGCCATTATGTACATGACAAGGACACAAATCAAGCACAGGGATGGGTATTTGTAGTTAATCATGCAGCTTATCATCAGATCTTAATTTAAACCCAATGATACTATACATTTAAAAGGTTTGGTGTACCTTTGACAAACTGGCCCACAGAGCTCATGTAGGCTACATGTTTTTCCCCTGTACCTCTTTCCAGGTGTACATGAGCTGGACATGGTAGCCTCAACAAATGTCTGGCCATACTGAAGAATTGCAATGGGCATTTCTTTTGATTTGTGTAAATATCCTTATCATGACCCTTGTAAGTTTCAGCATGCCCATAATGGTTGAAATCATATGTGCTTAAAATGAACAATATGTAATCAAAGTTTTCTCTGTGGTTGTCATCTTCATTTTTTGCAAGGTACCAACACTACAGAGGCCGAGCGGTATTAGCCCAGCCTGTAATTCTTGGGGTAAATACAGAGAATAGTGGCACAAACTGGTAATCTCCAGTGGGGTGTGACCATGGATGAGCACAAATGCAGGGGACCCGGATAGAGCTAAAAACACTAAAAGATAATAATGTCCATATAAAGAGACATGACAGTCTCAAAGTCCTATAGTGGTAGCAAAGTCCATCCATCAATGGCAGCTTCCCAAATGAGAACCTGAAGCAGATTCCAGCAGCAGCTATAATACAAGGAGAGAGGTGCCTCAAAGTGTAGGAGTAAATACCACTAAAATAAAGTAAAAACAATTGGCAACTCACATAGCAAGTAGCAGTGGCAGCTGGTGTTCAATATTTTGGGAGGGTGGCAAACAAACCTGGCCCACTCACTCGCACATAGGGCCCCCCCCCCACGGCAGACGGATGGGAAGGTGGCAATCAGTGGCCTTACCTTAAGGGGCCGAGGTGGTGCTGGATCCAGGGTAGGGCTCCTGGAAGATTAAAGAAGCTGTTGCTGCCCTTCCAGCTGCTGCTCCTCCCTCCAGTTTGCCGAGGGAAGACCCAGGCCGTTGCTTCTCCTCCCGACTGAACAGGCATTTCTTCTCCTCCTGGCCAAACATGAAGTGGGTTCTGAGACCCGTTTGGCCAGGAGGAGAAGCAGGAAGACAGCTCAATTGACAGAGGGAAGCAGGGAAGCATAGCTATAATGAAGGACTACTAAGTAGGATAAAAAGCCTGAATATGTAATAAGTAAAATATGGCTACCCTCGGGGGAGGGGGGGCTCATCCCTCAGTGACAGGGCCCATCAAAATGACAATTCGGGTCTGGCAGAGCTCTAGAGCTGCATGCCGGAAACCCTCCTCTGTTTCCCCACACACACCGCTTTGGGGTAACCCTTTACTCTCGCAATTCTATCAAATACCTGACCCACTGATATGGGCTAAAAAAGGGATTATTACCTTAAAACACTTAATGCCGGGGAATAACCTAATGTCATTCAGGGAGATGCATAAGACATATTCACTTCCTCTCTCTTTTCAATTTAGATACTGGCAATTGCAGCATGCCTTCAGGGCCCAGTTTCCAGGGTCAGTGACTCTGGAGTATGAGCCCATTGAACGTCTCCTAACCTCAGGGGTGATGGGGAAACCTTTGTCTTCACTTTACTTACACCTGACAGTGATCCATGACATCAAGTCCACTAGAACAATGGATAAATGGAAAGCGCATATACTCGCACTGGGGGAGGAGGAGTAGGAAGACTGTATCTCAGCATTTATCCCGTCCATGATCTTAGCCAAAGACAGATTCATTCAGTTGAAATTCTTGCACAGAGAAAACTATACTCCACAGAGACTGGCTGTTATCTATTCCCACCTTAGTCCACTATGTACTAGATGCACCCTGGAGCCAGGAACCTTCTGGCATATGGTTTTGTCCTGTCCCCGCATACGTCTATATTGGCAGGAGGTGGCTGACACTTTGAGTGAGCTGTGTGGCATGGAAATTTCGAAGGATCCCTTGATCCTTCTTTTGAGCTATTTGGAAGATATTGAGGGGAACAGATACACTAAGTTATGTATCCCTTTCCCTCTGTTCTATGCCAGGAGGGAAATTCTGTTAAGATGGAAGTCAACAGAGATTCCCACCCAAGCATCATGTATGAAGGCTATTAATAATGTGTTACCACTATATAGGATAACCTATGAGAATAGAAACTGCCCGAAGAAATTTGATAAGGTCTGGGCGAATCGGATAGATGCTGGTGGCTAGATATCTCGATAAGGGATAATGGATCAACAATGTTTAAAGTATTTTAACGGTTTGTTAAGAAAGCCTTTAATACCTTAGGACTGAAGCCATAACGCTGTATGATCTGCTGAAAATGCTGCAAGTTTTGTAAAGGATCGGAAACTCAGCCAGTCACTGTCGTAAACATTTTTGTATTTTTGTTATTTTTTTTGTTTTTATGTTTGTTTTTGTCTTATTTGTGCAATAAAAACCTTTTCTGTTAAAAAAAAAAATATATATATATATATATATATATATATATATATATATATATATATATATATATATATATATGGCTACCCTATTTTTCCCATGCACACACCAACCACTAAGTTCATTAGCAAATCTGTAATTTGCCCCTTTTTCTTAGTGGGTTTTGGGGATACAATTATTCCTACGAAACTCAATTAACACTTTCTTCTCATTTCAATGAAAAAAAAAGTCCCCTTTATCCTACCGGCCAATATTGAAAGCTGGCTTTTCTCTTTTACTTGAGAAAAATTATTAGCAGTAGACTCATCAGCAAACAGTAAAAGTGGGATCAAAAGCTGTATACACGTTCACCTATTTCATGATGGTGCCAGGGGCATAAAACGAACATTTCAATGATATTTAAAAGGTTAGAATATTTAAAGTAAAAAAAAAATTCCTCCTCACTTGCAATAAGACTTTAAACCTTGAGTGACTAAAGCTTGCCTAGGGGACAAACAACCTTTGTAGCATAGGGAAACAAGTGTTGCAATTAGAAGGAAGAAGTAAGTGAAAGGAGACAACAAGTTTAAGCTTGTAGAGAATAAAAGAAGAGTCTGTTCGGGTTTTATAAGCTATTTAATACATGTTTTACCTAGCGAACAAATGTTTCCTTTCAAAGAAAGTAATTTCTCTGTTTTTTTCATAGTCATTTCCAGCTGCTTGGAAACTGATCTATATCACGCTGTTCCTCTATATTTTCAGTTTTTTTGCATTTCTTCAGTGATATCAGCATGAAATTAGGGGGCCCATATTTAAATGGTATTTTAACTACAGTGTAACATAATCTCGAAATATGTTCACACTGAAACGACATGACACCTTTTCAAAAGCCAAATTATCATATTGAATTTCCTTGACCCGTGCCTTACAGACAGAAAAAAATGTAGACATGTCAGTGAACCAGAGATAACAAAATTACTAGACTGGGTGAATTTGGTTTATCAGAATAATTTAGAATGTTTTACTTCATTTTACATTCCATTTTACAGCACATTATCATTTCAGTTTTATTATATCTTTCTCTCTTTTATAACTCAGTAATAATATTGCCTAGTGATATGCCACTAGTAGTTATCCCCATTTTGAATTTGCCTATCTAGGTGAGGGCCATCGCGCCAAGAGGCTGAATAAGCCAAGATTATAATTTCACTGGTCACAGAATGTTCTTGCCAAGGAATAAAAGACCATTAGGCCTGGTTTGACAATTCTGGTTTTCACCAGAGGAAATGTTTTTTCTCAGCAAATTTTGTCTCAGTTAGTCTGGTTTTCATAAAATTAAGTTCTACCAGGTCAGGCAAAGTTTGGTCATCTAGACAAAAGTACTGATTTGCTTTCTTTGCCCAGCTAAATGCTATCCCTAGAGAAGCCTGAGTCTTGCTCAACTATGATGCATACAGCCTTCCATGGAGCCTCCACATAAGATACTCAAAACCTCTTATTATTTTTCTTTAACGTATTTATTATTTTCATTTTATTTTTTTATCCCTAGATATTACAAATTGTTACAAAATAAAGATATTTACAACAATTAAAAATTGTTGACATAGTTGATCATTATGATTCTACAACACAGAGAGAAACGAGTTTCTAAAAAAAATGTAACTAGTGCCAAATTTCCCCCTCATCCTCTATCCTCCTTACATCTACCAATTTATCATGCATTTAGAAAGATGCTTATTAGTATGGGAGGAAGGTCTTAACATCACTTTTCAAGATTTCCCAACAACATCATAACTGAAAAAGAGCAGAGCTTATTTTCCTTACACTTTCTTTCCTTTTAGCTGCATATTTGGTGGTTTCAAAACAACAGGTTTGTAATAATTTACAAACATTTTAAAGTACTTACAAATTGACTTTTTATTCAGTTTTAGGCACAAGTGAAATTGGCTAATTTAGCCTTGACAAAATTATGGCAAACCCTACAGATTTTTTGGGAAAGTTCTGCCCATAAGTTAAATGAATTAGTCAATGAGGAAGTCAAAACAATAGCGGTTTAAGGCATTTTTAAGCCTTTTAAAAAATTTAAATGGCTTTTGTTTGTTTTTTTAGACAGAGAAAAAAAAGTCCAAATAACAATCTAAAAATTTAAAAAGATGGTAACACAAGCACGCACCCAGTGTTAAATGTGTACAATTATTTTCAACCTGTTTTTCTCCTGTAGTTTAAAAAACAAATACATTAAACATATTTAAAAAGAAACAAGGAAGAGGCCAAAAAAATGTAAAAAGTTTTTACTGATCATGATTGTGATCTGTATCATGTACACCCAAAAAAATATTTAAAAATGTAAAATAATGTTCTTGAAACTTTTCATTTTTTTTTTCAATTTACAAACGTCTTAATGCACTTACAAATTAACCTTTTAGTCAACTTGGGCATGAGTAAAATTTGCTAATTTCTCTTTGACAAAACGATGGCAGAATTTGCTGATTTTTTCAGGCAGGTTTTGCCTATAGTCAAAATGCATTGGAGTCAATAGGAGGGTCAAAACTATGGTGTTTTGTGCAATGTTAGGACTTTTAAGAGATTCCAATGGCTTTTGACTGTTTTGTTCCTATGTAGTCTATTTTTCATCCCTTTTTTGCTTTTTGTTTTTGCTTTTTTTTAGATAAGGGTCCAAATAGCAGGAAAAAGTCCAAATACTAACTTAAGATTGTAAAGAGATGGTAACACAAGCATACACCAAGTGTTAAAAGTGTATCCTGTTTTTTTTCCTATTGTCTAAAAAGCACATAAAAACAAAACATACTAAACATATTAAAAAAGAAACAAGGTGGAGAGCAAAACATTTTAAAATTAGTTTTTACTGATCATGATCATGATTGTTATCTGTATCATGCATACCCCAAAATGATTTAAAATGTAAAATAATGTTTTTTGCAAGGCAAAATTACAAATTTACATATCCATGTCAATTTACAAACATCTTAATGTGCTTTTGAATTAACTTTTTAGTCAGCTTTAGGCATGAGTGAAATTTACTAATTTACCTTTGACAAAATAATGGCAAAATGTACAGATTTCCAGGCAAGTTTTGCCTATAGTCAAAATACACTGGAGTCAGTAGGAAAGTCAAAACTATGACGGTTTAAGCCATTACTAAGAATTTGTAGGGATTTAAATGGCTCTTGAGTGTGTTTTCCTTTGTCTTTTACCCTTTTTTTGGTGTGCTTTGTTGTTTTTGATTTTTTTTTTAGACAGTGGAAAAAAATTCAAAATACAAACAGACAGTAACACAAGCATGCATCCAGTGTTACACGGCCATTTTCAACCTGTTTGCTTCCTGTTGTCTACAAAAAAATCTCAAGCCAACAGACAGAAAATGTAAAAAGGAGTCTTGCTAATATGTTGTGATTGTGATCAGTATCAACATAACACTCAAAAATCGATTAAAAAATATTTTGAAATGTTCTTGCATTTTTTTTCCAGTTTTGTGCTGTATTCTGTTGTTTGTTGGCTTTATTTGGTTCCACAGGCTAAAATTCTGCAAACACAAAACTTCTAATTTTGTGCCAAAATCAAATTTGATTAAATATTATTGATGTACTAATAAAACATTTAAAAATCATATCTTTTGGGCTTTATTCATCTTGGAGGAAAGACCAAGACCAAAAGAATAGGTACTGACAACATCTAATTTACATGCTAGAAAGAAGAACTGCTAGTCAAGGAGAAATACTCCTGAAATTAAGATTTATACCTGCTGTTAGGTGAGATGTGGAAAGGTTCCAGAAAATCAGAAGTATGAGGAAAATAAAGAACAGTTTTTATAGAACCCAATAATGGGGGGGGGGGGGTTCTGAATCTCACAACATCCAGAAATCCCCACACTTGGGGATAAGCATAGAAGCATACTTGTGTGGATCTCTTCTTGATCAAATCTGCTCATTCTGTGTCTCTCACTGACCCATTGTCTATCTCTGTGGGACCATTTGTACAAAAAAATCCCTTTATATTCTTTGCACAACCCTTAATTGCAATCTTGGTTACCTGAGCTTTTACCCAAGCCTCAACAAGTCCAGTGGTGGCTCTTTAAGGGTTTATATAGCTTGGATCACTTTTGCATCTGACAAAGGATTCTGACCTTCCAAATACTTTCAAACTCATTATGTGATGCCACCAGCAGTAATCCGCCAGTATTCTAAATTCACCATCTTGCGGCACCCTGGGCATCATTATGATGCCCCCTTCTTTACCATACCTGTAAGAATATTAATTTAATAAGGGCCGGATCTCATTTATTTGTGAGTTAATTAATTCCCTTGTATGGGAGTTATCCACAAAGGAATCCTTCAAGCTTGGGGAGTGGCAGAGACTTGCTTCTCAAACATCCAAAGCATCAATTAACACTTCTCTGATAAAAGTGAATTATAAAGTGTTAAAGAGGTGGTTTATGGTCCCATACAGAACAGACTCCTGTATACAAAATGTGGACCTTCTTCCTCTGCTTCAAGGGTTGCAGACGGTTAGGGATTATTTATCACATTTGGTGAACAAGTCTTTACATTGTGATTTATTGGTTGATCAATTCAGTGACTCAGAATAATTTACAAAAATCATCATGCAAACATTGCCTAATAAATTTATTTCAGAAATCTCTAATTTTGCCCATAAGTTAATTTCTTTTATATTCTACCTGCTAAATCGTCTTAGCCAAATGCATGAAATTACAGTCACTTAGCTTAGACCTGGTTAATCTAAAATTAGCATGGATTATGATATTTGATATTTGAACCTGTGAATGCAGCTGTCCTTTAAAGTGGAACTGGGCTTTCATGAATCTCTAGAAATACTTGCTATAACACTCAAGTGTGCATGGCATACGGGAACATTAAGGCAAACTTACTGTGATAGACTCAACCGGGACAGAGGGGACTGCATGCTAGCCTCTTGCCTACTGACTATGGACCCTGGTTTGTTCAGCTCCCCATGTCCCTCTTATGTGTAAGTCACCCTGTGGCTATTAGGGGACAACTACTTAATGGGACAGTAATCTTTATCAACAATATCCCTCAATAAATCTATGATACATTAATTCCACTGTATCAGAATGATGGAGCATTGTATGAGCTTTGCCTCATAGATTATTGTAGGTAAAATCTGGACAGTCTGTCACTGGGGTCTCCTGCTATTGTTTGAAGGTGTTCTGTGTTTATACTTATGATAATGTGTATTGTACCTTGTGAGCTCGGTGATGGCAAGTCTGACCTGGAATGAGATCTCTGAATAGTCTGGGTGGGCACTGAGTCACCCAGGTGGCTAATTGGCTAATTAACATAATGTTTATAGTATATGACAGTTGTAATTATATTCCTGTGTGCAGTTTTTATTGTTAGGGTAATAGGATCATGAAGAGGGATGTCCTCCTGTGTAGTATAAATTCTCTGTGAGATTTTAAATAAACCGTTCTTATTCTGGTTTACTATAAAACTGGTATTGCCTATTTCTAGGGGTAACTATAGCCAGATTAACTGGTCTCCTGTTCCAGAGTTTAGGAAGCGGTATACTGATGGAAGCACTCAAGCTGCGTGTGGGAAGTGGTTTTGTTACACTTACCTCTTAGGTTGTATTTGTCCTTTAAAGTGGAATTGGGCCATCACAGGTCCCCATGAGCACTTACCATATGTTGCAAGTATGCATGGCAAGCTTACTTCTTAGTTTGCACTCATCCAGCAGCTCAAAGTCCATGCTCCACATTGCCATCTTTGTTGCCTCTTCTTGCATATTGGTGTCTTTTTTCTTCATCCATCGGTGGGCCACTGATGATTTAATGTCAGTGAATGCACACCAGAATGCTCAGCTTCAGGCAGCGTAGAATTAGAGGCAGGAAACGTTCTGCTTTTGAAACACAGAATGTTCACCCCTTCACTTACCCTGTATCTATAGTCCAAAAACAAAGGTAATGAGGCTTTAGTGGTAGCTATCGTTATATCCAGTCATAATTCATATGTATATACTATAGATCATTCTATTAGACATGATTAAAATTATTTTAAAAACATTTCAATCGAGATAATAAGCTTCAACTTCATGTGTAGACTAATGTGTATGATTATATACATGGATTACATAGTTTTCCAAATATCGTTTCATATGTCTTGGATATCTTTAATCCAGGGAAGCACATACAGTATTCACATCTCATTTTGTTGAAACAATTTGTCCATTTCCTCAGAGGCACAAAACACTTTTGCAGGGGCATATATTCCATTATATATCAAATAAAGCACAACATACATACATACATACATACAAAAAGCAAAAAACATTAACCTGTTCCCTACCGAGTTATATTAAAATGACGTCGGCAGGAACTGCTCGTCGATCCGGGCCGACGTCATATGGGGGCCCGTAGAGCAGCGATCGCGGATCGATCGTGTTCCGGGGGGTCATGTCCCCCCTGATCGGATTAAAGAGCCAATAAAATTGGCTCTTTACCACGTGACCGGCTGTGTCCAATCACAGCCGGTCACTACCGACCTCCACGTGCACACCACTCGTGCGCGCCCCCAGGGGCGCGCAGTGCTATGATCGGGGCTGAGGCTTGTCCCTCGGACAAAGCCCAGCTCTGATCAGTGTAAAGAGCCAATAGAATTGGCTCTTTACCACGTGACCGGCTGTGTCAATCACAGCCGGTCATGTGATGTAAACAAACCGCTGTAACGAGCTGTTACCGCGGTTCTCCCTCTCACACACCGATCGTGTATGTGAGGGAGATTGCGGTAACAGTTCATTACCGCCCACTGTGTACACCAAGTACACTGATCCCCCCTAATAAAGAGGACCTGTTACCATCCCATCAAAGTACCTGTCACAGCCCATCAGAGTACCTGTCACCTGTCCATCAAAGTACCCGAGTACCTGTCACCTGCCCATCAAAGTACCCGAGCACTTGCCCATCAGAGCACCCGAGTACCTGTCACCAGCCCATCAGAGTACCCGAGTACCTGTCACCTGTCCATCAGAGTACCCGAGTACCTGTGACCAATCCATCAGAGTACCCAAGTACCTGTCACCTGCTCATCAGAGTACCCGACTACCTGTCACCTGCCCATCAGAGAACCTGAGTACCTGTCACCTGCCCATCAGAGTACCCGAGTACCTGTCATCTGCCCATTAGAGTACCTGAGTACCTGTCACCTGCCCATCAGAGTACGCGAGTACCTGTCACCTGCCCATCAGAGTACCTGAGTACCTATCATCTGCCCATCAGAGCACCCGAGTACCTGTCACCAGCCCATCAGAGTACCCAAGTACCTGTCACCTGCCCATCAGAGTACCTGAGTACCTGTCACCTGTCCATCAGAGTACCCGAGTACCTGTCACCTGCCCATCAGAGTACCCGAGTACCTGTCATCTGCCCATCAGAGCACCCAAGTACCTGTCACCAGCCCATCAGCGTACCAGAGTACCTGTCACCAGCCCATCTGAGTACCCAAGTACCTGTCACCAGCCGATCAGAGTACCCGACTACCTGTCACCTGCTCATCAGAGTACCCGAGTACCTGTGACCAGTCCATCAGAGTACCCGAGTACCTGTCACCTGCCCATCAGAGTACCAGTGTACCTGTAACAAGCTTATCAGCGTACCAGAGTACCTGTCACCAGCCCATCTGAGTACCCAAGTACCTGTCACCAGCCCATCAGAGTGCCCGACTACCTGTCACCTGCTTATCAGAGAATCTGAGTACCTGTCACCAGCCCAGCAAAGTACCCGAGTACCTGTCACCTGCCCATTAGAGTACCCGAGTACCTGTTACCAGACCATCAGCGTATCCAAGTACCTGTCACCAGACCATCAGCGTACCAGAGTACCTGTCACCTGCCCATCTGAGTACCCGAGTACCTGTCACCTGCCCACCTGAGTACCCGAGTACCTGTCACCAGCCCTTCAGATTACCCAAGTACCTGTCAACAACCTATCTGAGTAACCGAGTACCTATCTGCAGCCCATCAGAATACCTGAGTACCTATCTGCAGCCCATCAGAGTACCCGAGTACCTATCTGCAGCCCATTCCTCATAGAATATACCTTGGGTGTTTGCTTTCCAAAATGGGGTCATTTTGGGGGTAATTCCACTGTCCTGGTGCTCCAGGGCCTTCAAAAGTGTGATGGGTATGAATGAAATTTTATGTGTAATTTATGCTCCTAGAACGCCTGACAGTGCTCCCTGCATGTTCGGCCTCTGTATGTGGCCAGGGTGTGAAAAAGTCTCACACATGTGGTATCGCCATACCCAGGACGGCTAGCAGAATATATTTTGTAGGTTAATTTTTGCTATGTACATGCTATGTGTTAGAAATATCTTATAAATTGATTACTTTGTGTAAAAATAAAAGCGTTTTCATTTTCATGTTTTTTGAAGACTTGTGGAAAAAAATGAAACATTCAAAAGACTCACAATGCCTCATAGATTATTTGCTGGGGTGTTTGCTTTCCAATATGGGGTCATTTTGTGGGTAATTCCATTGTCCTGGTGCTTCAGGGCCTTCAAAAGTGTAATAGGTCGTTAGGAGATTAGATGTGAAAATTCTGCTCCTAGAATGCATGACGGTGCTCCCTGCATGTTGGACTTCTCTATGTGGCCAGGCTGTGAAAAAGTCTCACACATGTGGTATCGCCATACTCGGGGCAAGTTGCAGCATGTATTTTGGGGTGTAATTGGAAGTATGCATAAGCTATGTGTGAGAAATAACTTGTTGTTATGACAATTTTGTGCAAAAAAAAATAAAATAATAATAATAATTTCTTAATTTTAGAATTGTGGGAAAAAAGTACAACTTCAAAAAACTTGCCATGCCTCTTACTAAATACCTTGGAATGTCTACTTTTCAAAAGGGGGTAATTTGGGGGGTATTTGTACATTCCTGACATTTCAGGGCCTCAAGAAATGAGATAGGCCATCAGTGCATCAGGTGTGATCAATTTTCAATGATTGGTACCACAGCTTGTAGACTCTATTACTTTCACACAGACCAAATAATATACACTTATTTGGGCTATTTTTACCCACGATAGGTAACAGTATAGGTTTTGACCCAAATTTATGAACAAAAATTACTTATTTGCAAAATATTATCACAGAAACGAAAAAAAATTGGGGTTTTTTTCAAAATTTTCGCACTTTTTTCACTTATGTCGCAAAAAATAAAAAACCCAGAGGTGATTAAATACCACCAAACGAAAGCTCTATTTGTGTGAAAAAAAAATGATAAAAATTTTGTTTGGGTACAGTGTAGCATGAGAGAGTAATTGTCATTCAAAGTGTGAGAGTGCTGAAAGCTGAAAATTGGTCTGGGCAGGAAGAAGGTATAAACGTCCAGTATTGAAGTGGTTAAAAACCATCAAACCATACATTCATAAAAATTCCTACCAGTTCTCTCAGTGCTTTATGATTTTATACATAGCTATTTTTCAACTGTACAAAGGAAAAACAATAGAAAGGAGAGGATTCATGATTTCTAAATTATAATGATACCTCTCAACATTCTCTGCACCTACTTATCCCTACAATTCTTTGGGCACAAAGGTCCTAAGGTGGCCAGAAAAAGAGTTGCAAAATAAGGAAAAGGCCTGTCAGGAGAACCAAGTTCATGCCCGCGCTCGAAGAACTGCGCATACACACAGAACTCTCCACAGACCTGTGCACAGAATCAGAGATATTCACGTATCTAAATGTTTGCATTGACTTTGGCGAGCAATGGCCTATTTAACAACTTCAGCCCCGGAAGGATTTACCCCCTTCTTGACCAGAGCACTTTTTGCAATTTGGCACTGCATCACTTTAACAGACAATTGCGCAGTCGTGCGAAGTTGTACCCAAACGAAATTGAAGTCCTTTTTTCCCTACAAATAGAGCTTTCTTATGGTGGTATTTGATCACCTCTGCATTTTTTATTTTTTGCGATATAAACAAAAAAAACGTAAATTTTGAGGAAAAAAAAACAATATCCAAAACAAAAAATGTAAAAAAACAAATTTCTTCCTCAGTTTAGGCTGATATGTATTCTTCTACATATTTTTGGTAAATAAAATTGCAATCGGCGTATATTGATTGGGTTGCACAAAAGTTATCACATCTACAAACTATGGGAATAGATTTATGGCATTTTTATTATTTGTTTACTAGTAATGGCGGCAAGCTGCGATTTTTAGTGGGACTGCAACATTGCGGCGGACAGATCAGACACTTTTGGGACCAGTGACATTTATATAGTGATCAGAGCTTTAACTAGCCACCGATTACTGTATAAATGTCACTGGCAGGGAAGGGGTTAAACTGTAGGGGCGATCAAGGGGTTAAGTGTGTTCCCTCACTGTGTTCTAACTGTGTGGGGGCTGGGCTGACAGGGGCATGACAGATTTAACTGTTCCCGATCACTGGGAACAGTAGATCACAGTCATGTCCCCTGACAGAATGGGGATTCGCTGTGTTTACATCGGCAGATCACCGTTCCGCTTCTGTAACAGGCGATCGCGGGTCACCGGCAGACATTGAGTCCCTCCGACCCTCGGGCATGCTCACGCCTGCAACTGCGCCTGCGTACAGTTAGGCGATTCACAAAGGAGAGCTGACCTGCCACCATATAACGACGGCGGCTGGTCGGCAAGCGGTTAAAGCACTGCAAGGCTCAAGACCATTGCTGAGTGGTCGTTAGCTTCTATGACATGAACAGAGTCTGTGCTCACATCTGTGTTTTGTCCGGGCTTCGTACTGACTCAATATTTCGTTGAGGACCCCAGCTTGTGACCTGACCTTCTCTTCTGTCTGCTTATTCGGAACCATCTTTGCTCATATAATATCAACCTTGGCCTGGCCTCAACTCTAGATCCTGCATTTGCTAGCTTCTGGATTGCCTTTTGCATGGAAGCCAGTCCTGTGCTCAATGCATCTCCTGCACTACCCAGAGCATCTTCCAGCCAGATCTTCTACAGGCACATGTGCCACTACGTGCCCTATTGCACCCTGTTATCATCTCCAGGGGACAGGATAAGAGGTGTAAGGGGCCTCTATCAGGTACGTGACAAGACCATATTTTCATAATTTTTATCTCCAGGGAGCGTGATTAAAAACACGTTTTTATAACATAAAAAATATTTACAATGTATTCATTTCTTTTAACTTTCTAATCTCTATTATCAATTATTATTCTCTACTGATAATGGTATCTCTTTGGTCACTCAAAATTCTAAGATCTTTATGTGTCACCAGTTTAACCAAGGAAATCACCAACATGTTTAAAAATAAAGAGATCATGAATACTATTTTTTGGCATCTTTTCCCAAAGCATCGTCATGGGGTGAACACTTTTCATAATGCCCATTAGATGGCGTCCGTCTTATAGCGGTGGTAGGATCTAGCTAAATAATTAAATCTATGGAATATTTTTTTCAGTTCAGTTGGGAATTCCTTTTTAAATTTACCAGTTTCGCTTTACATATATTAAGCCCCATTCTTTATTTATATTACTTATATTATCTTGTTTGATGCATTGGAAATGAGGCTTGGTTTCTTCCAGAAGTGGATGGGCGCAGTGCAGTAGCTTCTGGTCTACACACTTCCCTTCCAGTCTAACCTTCTATTACTGTCTATTGAGGCTTGGGCCGCACACTTCCTGCCGCGGACGTGAAATGCACGCCTCGCCGCCATCTTGTGAGAGGCGGAAGTAGTTCATGGTCCTCTTTGTATTGCCATCAGAAAAGGTTTGGACCGCATACTTCCTGCCTGCAGATGTGGCGTGGAACGCTTGCCACCATCTTGTGAAAAGTGGAAGTAGCCGCAGCTTTCACAGTACTGCAATTATGAATAGATTTGTATATAAGCATGGCAGTTTTGGGGGGTCGGTAATCCCCAGACGACCTCTTTTAGAGGATGAAATGTGTAGGGAGTTGCCGACCCCATACCGCTGTGCTTTGTCTTGTGACGGCAAACGGTTTGTAAAGGCATTACTTTTTAATAAAGCTTATCCTCAAGGATTTTACACCATGTGAGGATTTTATTTCATGTTTAACGCACCCCTTTTGGAGAACATCTGAGTGAAGATTCAGTGAAGTGGGATCATTTTCCATCCAGGACACTACAGCGCCCCCCTGTGGACCTCCAAAGGCAGGAATCATCCCTTGGCTCTGTCACTCCATATTATATTCAGGCTTGAATATAACTACTATCTGGTAAGCACAATTATTTGCCATTGGATGATTCATTAAATATCCACTCAAGGTCTTTTTTTGAATACGTCTTCCTTTGAATTCATCAAGACACCCATGAACTTTAAACTCAAATTATTTTTTGCATTATTGCTACCTAAGAACCTTGGAAATTGGACTATATATGTTGATTATCACATATATCATACTGTAGTGAGATTGAACTCTCTCAAGTTTTTTTGCTTTATGTTTTAGTTTTCCTTTTTTCATCAGTTTTTTGCTTTACGTTTCCACTTTTGGTTTTACTTTGGAGATTTATCATGAGCGCTACACCATTTTGGCACTTATACCCTGTTATCATCTCCAGGGGACAGGATATGAGGTGTAAGGGGCCTCTACCAGGTACGTGACAAGATTATTCCAATTTGTAAATTGTGAGGCCCATTCATGGCCCGAATGTCTCATGATAAACCATGATTGTGCTTTACTACTTTCTCAACCTCGGCAAAGTCAATGTCAGTTCAAATCCATAAAGATTCACTGCTCACAATCTCAAGGTGAATTACACTATAACTGATTTTCTGTTTCTGTATTGATGTATTTCTCAAGAATGAATACAAAAGTTCTGACAAAGAACGCGTATCTCCCACATTGTGAAATACACAATGAATGGGTAAAAGGGAACAAACATTTTTAAAAATAAAAGAACATATAAAAAAGGCGTTCTTCCAAAAAAAAAGATTGTACTATCCATGTGGGGTAACCCCAGAACGTGTTCAAAACTCTAAATGTTACATTAACAAGGCACATCTCAGGTTCGTTGTACATTAATGTGGATGTAAACCCCAAAAAAATATTTTTTACTAACACTTCTAGCTTGTACAGAAGAGGATGTCATGTCATCTGTGCCCAGTCTTGCCATGAAGAAGTAATCTAACTCTGAGTAATCCTCTTATCTTTTCTCAGTAAGCAAAAAACGGACTACTTGTTAAAAAGGAGACGTTTCTTCCCCATGCTGTGTGAGTGAAAGATCATTTCCTTATCTCATGCACAGAGCAGAGGAAGCTTCACACTCCCCCTTCCAGCTGTCCCAGGATTGGCTGCTCCACACCTCAGCATGATTGGGCATGCTGAAGTCATGTGGTGTCTTTTCTGGGTTTTGAAAGAATGTTTCTCAAAACTCAGGAATAGCAAAGTAGGACAGTGTAGAGGTGCGTGGGGAGTCCTGTGAAATAACACTCCACCCACCGAGCTCCAACAAAGAGACCTACCCACTGATTCCAGAGTTTGGTGGGGCTGCTACTGCTGAAGGGGGTGACATTTGCAAGGTAGGGATACATGCAGAAGGCTTGAATGTATATATACATTAATACTGTGCCATTAGTTTATACTGGGTGAGTGGTGGGTTTACATCCACTTTAAAGGACAGAGCAGATACATATTTCATTTCCAAGCTTAGGGTCAGCTCATAAACCTTAGTGGATTGGAGATGCGCCTGGCAGTAGCCGTATACATTCGTGGAAGGGGACCTACCTATACCTCCAGGGAACGAAAGCTGCATCCCTCATCACCCAGAAACTGGTCTTCACTTTGAGGAAGTAGCCACTTTTCTAGGTTTATAGGGAATAGGCGAGAAGACCAAAGAGATATAACAGCAAAGACTGAGAAGAGTGAAAGAGAAGAGGGGAAAGGTTGAGGGGGTAAGTAGGGTATGAGTGGTGGGTTTACATCCACTTTAAAGGACAGAGCAGATACATATTTCATTTCCAAGCTTAGCGTCAGCTCATAAACCTTAGTGGATTGGAGATGCGCCTGGTAGTAGCCGTATACATTCGTGGAAGGGGACCTATACCTCCAGGGAAAGGAAGCTGCATCCCTCATCACCCAGAAACCGGTCTTCACTTTGAGGAAGTAGCCACTTTTCTAGGTTTATAGGGAATAGGCGAGAAGACCAAAGAGATATAACAGCAAAGACTGAGAAGAGGGAAAGAGAAGAGGGGAAAGGTTGAGGGGGAAAGTAGGGTATGAGTGGTGGGTTTACATCCACTTTAAAGGACAGAGCAGACACATATTTCATTTCCAAGCTTAGGGTCAGCTCATAAACCTTAGTGGATTGGAGATGCGCCTGGCAGTAGCCGTATACATTCGTGGAAGGGGACCTATACCTCCAGGGAAAGGAAGCTGCATCCCTCATCACCCAGAAACCGGTCTTCACTTTGAGGAAGTAGCCACTTTTCTAGGTTTATAGGGAATAGGCGAGAAGACCAAAGAGATATAACAGAAAAGACTGAGAAGAGGGAAAGAGAAGAGGGGAAAGGTTGAGGGGGAAAGTAGGGTATGACCTCACATGCAATATAACTGGTTTTATTTCAGAAGTAATATGACTGTACCTATAAATCTGAAAAATGACTGTGAAAACATGGCCAAAAAAAACAACTACATATAAACACTTCTTAAAAAACGTTTTTTGGGTAAACATTATGATACTGACTCAGAATAAGTGCATTCCAAAAATATGTCATACTTTCCCTTTAACTTCTGTACAATAATCATGAACGTTCCTGTGTTGGAATAAACAACAAACTGATCCCGGTAAGAATATTACAGAGCTGTGCAGCCTGAAGCACCTCTCATTTATCTGCTGCACAATATGGATATTCACAGATGTGCACTAAGCCTTTGCCTGAAGAGACTCACTAATTACAGCCATCATTTAGTTTAATACATATTTTATAGCATGTAATTAGACTTGGGAAAATGTTATAGGTAGATTTTATTCACATACACCCCCAAAAGCATGACGCTTTTATTCCAGCTCTCTGTTTACAAATGACTTACTTTTATAACACAACAGTAGCTCTTGGGAGGATTAAAATGTAATATAAACATAAGCGCGTCTTACGCAAAGTTCGCTAACATTTCTATATAAATGAAAGGTGAGTGAACTTCTTCTTGTATATCAGTGAGTCGTTTGATCTCGGTGGATGAAAGTTATTTTAGTGAAATGCACAGCGAGGCATGTATGTTGTAACTGCTCCTGGCATCTGGACACAGGAGACGTGCTGGCTGCATCACCCTGTATATTCAGCATCTAAAAGGAGCTACGATAGCTCCATCCACATCCTTAACCACTTGCTTACTGAACACTTAAACCCCCCTCCTGCCCAGGCCAATTTTCAGTTTTCAGCGCTGTCGCATTTGAATGACAATTGCGCAGTCGTGCGACGTTGTACCCAAACAAAATTGACGTCTTTTTTCCCCCACAAATAAAGCTCTCTTTTGGTGGTATTTGATCACCTCTGCGGTTTTTATTTTTTGCGCTATAAACAAAAAGAAGAGCGACAATTTTGAAAAAAGAACAATATTTTTTACTTTTTTCTATAATAAAAATACCCAAAAAATATATTAAAAAAATGATTCATCAGTTTTGGCCGATATATACTCTTCTACATATTTTTGATAAGGAAAAATCGCAATAGGCGTATATTGATTGGGTTGCGTAAAAGTTATAGCGTCTACAAACTATGGGAATGGATTTATGGCGTTTTTATTTATTTAATTTTTTTTACTAGTAATGGCTAGTAACTAGCGATCTGCGATTTTTATCGGGACATTGGGGCGGACATGTCAGACATTTTTGACACTGTTTTGGGACCAATGACATTTGTACATCAATCAGGTATTTAAATAACCACTGATTACTGTATAAATGTCACTGGCAGGGAAGGGGTTAACACTAAGGGGGCGATCAAGGGGTTAAGTGTGTTCCCTCACTGTGTTCTAACTGTGTGTGGGCTGTGCTGGCAGGGACATAACAGAACTAACTAATCCCGATCACAGGGATCAATAGATCTGTCATGTTCCCCTTCACAGAATGGGAAACCGCCATGTTTACATCAGCGGTTCCCCATTTTGGCTCTCTGTTAGACGATTGCAGGTCTCCGGGATGGACATCGAGTCCGCCCGACCTGTGGGCACACTCAAGCAGCGTGCGGCGGGCACGAGAGCGTGCCACCGGCGGCTGCAAGGGCGTGCGGGGAGCACAAGTAGATCTGTCATGTCCCTCTTCACAGAATGGGAAACCGCCGTGTTTACATCAGCGGTTCCCCGTTCTGGCTCTCTGTTAGACGATTGCGGGTCTCGGACAGACATCGAGTCCGCCCGACCCGTGGGCACGCTCACGCAGCATGTGGCGGGCGCGAGAGTGTGCCATCGGCAGCTGCTAGGGGGTGGGGGGAGCGTGCCAAGGAGCGGACGTCATTGACGGTGCCCCAGCAAAGGAGATCCGCGCTGTAGCCCTCAATCGGCTATAGCGTGGATCTGAAGAGGTTAAAAGGGATGTATAGTGTTATTTAATACAGTTTCTTTATATGTTTGTTATGTCCAGGAAAACAAATACAATTGCAAAAATATTTTTCATTATTTTTGAGTGTTCTGTACTCGCTATACGTTTCCCTGTGTGCAACTCGACATGCAGCTAAACCCTCCTATTCTGCAATAAGCCAGACTGAGTGCAATCTTGAAGCTTTATTATCAAAACTAGGTGGGGTGAAACTATTGAGAAAAAACAAATACAGATACATATAACCAGTATATGAGATATACAGAAATACAACAAATAATGAGGGAAAAAATAGAAAACAAATGGGACTTTGAGGGTGTTGAATCTCCCCTCAGAATAATTATCAAAACCAGTTCATTAAAGTAAAAGAAAATCTATATTTTACAATTTGGCTAAAACCTATGACATCAAGGGTTTACAGATACCCCTTCATAGTGATAAAAACATAGTATTAGCATATCCTCACAAACCCACAGCACAATATAAAGACCCCTGCTCATCTAGGTAAACAGTATATTAATGAAATAACTTAATGTATGTGTATCATATCACATAGGGAGGATGCTTTTCACCCCGATGCGTTTCGCCTTATTTGGCTTCTTCAGGGGCTTGACGGAGTGCAGTGACCATTGGTTACTGAAAAAGAGGGATATGCATACATAATGCACATTCACAAAAACAGATTCATTATCATCATATCTTTACTCTAATTAATATCCATATACAACAAATTCACTTACAAAAAATAAATGAAGACTCAGAAGGATCCAGCAAGAGGTCTTATTTTATTTGGCCAGGGAACACAAACCAGGACATTCAGGGTTGCATGGACCAAGGTTTTCCACCAAATACAATAAATACGTTAGGCTGTAGATGGTGATAAGTAATTCTCACCAGCGATGCTGCGTTTAAAGGATGTAAGTTTTAGTTCAAATGTGCTCTGATAGCTGGTTCCTTCTTTTAGTCTCTAAGATGTTCCCGGGATGCACATGTTTCTCTTCCTTAAACTGAAGAATTATGGGAACTTTTGTTCAAGTTGAACAGTTTCTAGTTTCTGCTAAAACAGTAAATTTACCACTGGCTCCATCTTGTGGTCAAATCAGATATTGCAGGCAAAGCAACCTAATCAATATCCTGCTGGAGGCAGAACATTCAGGTAAATATAAAATATTACATATGAATAGTTAAAGTGGTTGTAGATCCTTACATATACCCACTGAGGCGACTAGCCTCTGTTGATCCCCAGAGATTAAACAAATCTACCTACATACGTTGTATCTTTTATCTGCAGCCTTCTCTTCTCAACAGCGTTCAAACTCACAGATCAAAGGCTTTCTCTCAGCTCCAGCAGGCAGGGGGTGGAGATCTGATGTCACACACTGCACAGGGTAGGTAGGAGTGTTCAGTGTAACCTGAGACCTGAATGGAGAGAATGGACACACCTCCCTCTACACAGTCTCTGCTGGAGTGGGATGCGGGTGTCAGGATTCAGCAGCTGGGAGACCAGATATATGTAGCTACACACAAAAAACTGGGATCAAAAAATGTATATACAGTATCTCACAAAAGTGAGTACACCCCTCACATTTTTGTAAATATTTTATTATATCTTTTCATGTGACAACACTGAAGAAATGACACTTTGCTACAATGTAAAGTAGTGAGTGTACAGCTTGTATAACAGTGTAAATTTTCTGTACCCTCAAAATAACTCAACACACAGCCATTAAGGTCTAAACCGCTGGCAACAAAAGTGAGTACACCCCTAAGTGAAAATGTCCAAATTTGGCCCAAAGTGTCAATATTTTGTGTGGCCACCATTATTTTCCAGCACTGCCTTAACTCTCCTGGGCATGGAGTTCACCAGAGCTTCACAGGTTGCCACTGGAGTCCTCTTACACTCCTCCATGAGGACATCACGGAGCTGGTGGATGCTAGAGACCTTGTGCTCCTCCACAATGTAAAGTAGTGAGTGTACAGCTTGTATAACAGTGTAAATGTGCTGCCCCCTCAAAATATCTCAACCCACAACCATTAATGTCTAAACTGCTGGCAACAAAAGTGAGTACACCCCTTAGTGAAAATGTCAAAATTTGTCCCAAAGTAACAATTTTTTGAGTGAACACCATTATTTTCAAGCACTGCCTTAACCCTCTTGGGCATGGAGTTCACTGGAGCTTCACATTTTGCCACTGGAATCCTCTTCCACTCCTCCATGATGACATCACGGAGCTGGTGGATGTTAGAGACCTTGCGCTCCTCATCCTTCCATTTGAGGATGCCCCACAGATGCTCAATAGGGTTTAGGTCTGGAGACATGTTTGGCCAGTCCATCACCTTTACCCTCAGCTTCTTTAGCAAGGCAGTGGTCATCTTGGAAGAGTGTTCGGGGTCGTTATCATGTTGGAATACTGCCCTGTGGCCCAGTCTCCGAAGGGAGGGGATTATGCTCTGCTTCAGTATGTCACAGTGCATGTTAGCATTCATGGTTCCCTCAGTGAACTGTAGCTCTCCAGTGATGGCAGCACTCATGCAGCTTCAGACCATGACACCCCCACCACCATGCTTGACTGTAGGCAAGACACACTTGTCTTTGTACTCCTCACCTGGTTGCCGCCACAAACGGTTGACACCATCTGAACCAAATAAATTTATCTTGGTCTCATCAGACCACAGGACATGGTTCCAGTAATCCATGTCCTTAGTCTGCTTGTCTTTATTAAACTGTTTGCAGGCTTTCTTGTACATCATTTTTAGAAGAGGCTTCTTTTTGAGATGACAGCCATGCAGACCAATTTGATGCAGTGTGCGGTGTATGATATGAGCACGGACAGGCTGACCCCCCACCCCATTCAACTTCTGCAGCAATGCTGGCAGCACTCATATGTCTATTTCCCAAAGACAACCCCTGGATATGACGCTGAGCATGTGCACTCAACTTCTTTGGTCGACCATGGTGAGGCCTGTTCTGAGTGGAACCTGTCCTGTTAAACCGCTGTATGGTCTTGGCCACTGTGCTGCAGCTCAGTTTCAGGGTCTTAGCAATCTTCTTATAGCCTAGGCCAGGGATATGCAATTAGCGGACCTCCAGATGTTGCAGAACTACAAGTCCCATGAGGCATAGCAAGACTCTGACAGCCACAAGCATGACACCCAGGGGCAGAGGCATGATGGGACTTGTAGTTTTGCAACAGCTGGAGGTCCGCTAATTGCATATCCCTGGCCTAGGCCATTTTTATGTAGAACAACAATTCTTTTTTTCTAATCCTCAGAGTTCTTTGCCATGAGGTGCCACATTGAACTTCCAGTGACCAGTATGAGAGAGTGAGAGTGATAACACCAAATTTAACACACCTGCTTCTTAGTCACACCTAAGACCTTGTAACACTAATGAGTCACATGACACCAGGAAGGGAAAATGGACATTTTCACTTAGGGGTGTACTCACTTTTGTTGCCAGCAGTTTAGACATTAATGGCTGTGTGTTGAGTTATTTTGATGGGACAGCAAATTTACACTGTTATACAAGCTGTACACTCACTACTTTACATTGTAGCAAAGTGTCATTTCTTCAGTGTTGTCACATGAAAAGATATAATAAAACATTTACAAAAATGTGAGGGGTGTACTCACTTTTGTGAGATACTGTATCTTTTAAGTGAGATTTATTTACAGTAAAATACGAGACAAACACACACCAGCAAACAGTAAACATGAACAAACGCCAGTGATAAACTACGTAATAAGCCTAACAGAGAACTAAAAACTGACTATATACAAAATGTATACACAATGAGGGACAAGGGTAACAAGGAATACCAGGGATGCAAGGTAGGGGGGAATCAAGACTGGATACAGGAATAAGCAGCAATATACAGGATGCAAGATAGTTCAGGAGCAGGATACACAGGAATAAGAATCTGGCAGCAAGGGGGCAATCAAAACAGTGACACAAGTTGTGTTAGTAGGAGCAGCCTTATATAGCCACCTGGCAGCTGAAACCAGGTGGAGCTGATCACTGAAACATGCTGGCTTCTGGGAGACACTTGCTGGTGGACACTGGAACTGCAGTTGTCATCCCAGAGCACCACAGTGCCACCAGCAGGTGAACTCAGTCCTAACAATTAGGCCGTCTCCCAGGATTCTGTGGTGTTGAGTGGGATTGTCAGAATTGACTCATGCAGACAGCAGAGGGAGATGAGGTCAAAGAAGAACTACACTAGGCGCTTTGGCCTGAGCCAAGTATACACTGTAGAGGGATATGTTTTGTTTCATTTCAGAGGATTACAACCACTTTAATATTTCTTTCCAGACAACAGTTGATTTTCAAAGCTCTCTTTTTGTTTACAAGGAAGAGCAGGAATGGTTTCAAACCCCTGCCATATAGAGAGGGTTAAATCTCCCAGCAGAGAGCAGGAAATAGTAAAAACCTGCCAGGGGTTCTATCCTCCATAATAGCAGGTTAGTGTGGTGTGGTCCCGACTGGTAAATCCTTCCCTACCCTATCCAAAACAAAAAAATATTTTACTGCTCTGCCTCTCCATGAGGACAGGATAACTATTGACTACACTTTAGGTGTCAAAGAGAGCCAGTCACCAAGTAAAACAAATTTGCAGGTATAAAGTGCAGCAAAATCCAGTATTTTACATGCTTACATGCAGAGTTTTTCCTTTCCATAAATTACTTATTATTCCCTTGTAATGTGTCTTTGAACTTGATAAAAAAAAATTGACTGTCCCAGAAGAGTCATTTTCTTAGCAACCCACCCCCACCCCCACCCGATCTTTGCACGCCATAGCCCTCCCCTTCTTCTGTGTCTAATTACTCTGTGCTGGCCATATATCTCCTCACCTCCTTACATAAGCTTTTATGCAGCTGCCGAAGAAGGAGCAAAGGGAAATGCTATAGATTGTCATTTGAGTGATAGCTCTATGTTTGCTGACATCACATCCAAGATGGCAAATCTCAGCAGTAGTCTCTGGGCTTCTGGATGTCTACACAAGGGAAGCTATTACAGGAAAATAACATGCATAAAATACATTAACTGCAGATAATGTTATGGAAAGATTTTTGTTGAAAAGTCTCTTTAACCCCTTTTTGCCCACACTATAGCCGAAAGATGGCTACAGCACAGGCTACAATGTCGGGAGGGCGACCACGGACGTCCATCCGTGCTCATGCTGCCCGCCGCCTCGTCAGTGCCCAGCCTATCAGTGCCCATCAGTGCAGCCTCATCAGCGCACATCAGTGAAGGAGAAAAATTAACTTTTTTGCAAAATTTTATAGCAAACTATGAAAAATGTTTTTTTTTTGAACATGGAAGTACTTTTTTGGGATCCATGATATGGACACTGTATCAAGGTCATAGAGCCTGAATTTGTTGGAGATATCTGCACTACCGTGCTGTTTGTGGAATTTTGATGAATGGGCACTTTATTTTTGCACTTCATTGTATAATATATATTTATTTATTTAGTTGCATGCACAAAGAATTGTATACACGGACCAATAGTGCTGTATAGAATTGATTAATATATTTATTGCAATGTGTTTCCATTGCATATGCAGTGCATTTTTTTATAATGAAAATGTTAGTGCAACATAAAAACAAAATAGATTAAAAAAAAATTAATTCGGATCATTCTTTATGTCGGTACATTATTTTGGATGCTTCAAACATTAACAAAAGGCTCAAACTATCGCATAATGCCATCCAAATGAAACAAATGAATTAGTTGTTTCATTATAATTTATTTAGGATTCGTTACTATTGTTATTTGGAGATTCGTATATGTCCAGACCTCTGAATAAGGAACATTTTGTCCGAATTTTGATTTATACCGAATCACACGTCATAACTACCAATATTGGTGCCAGGGACCGCAATAAGAACCTTCAGCAGTATAGTCATTGACCATGGTCTGTGGGACCAGACTAATGATTTTTAAATATTTAATGAAACGCAAACAGATAAGGTTTAAGAAAAATATTTCCAGAAAGAATATTACAAAAGACAGGCAAGAAGCAACAGCAAAATAAATGAGATTAAGAATAAAAAAAAGTACTTAAAATTCACCTGAGTTCACCTCACCCAGTGGACAGACACGAGGGGTGGAAGGTAAGAGTGCGAAGCATTATATTTCAGCAGATCCTACATCAAATAGTTACCAGTAGCAGTGTTGCAAACACCCCCACCCCTGCATTTGAAGTTAGTGGCAGTGTCACAACCCCCCTCCCTGCCCACATTGGTGGTCAGTGTAAACTTACTAGGATTACACTTCTACTGTTGGGTGGAAATCACTCTGCCTGACAGTACTGGCTTCATTTCAGTGGCAGGTGCTGGCAGGTCACATTAGGCCCTGAACATCCTCGCAATAGCCTACTGAGGACTGGAAACCCACCATGCTCCTCACCTAACACAGGCATGTGCAGTATATCAGATCTTTTTACTTTTCCTTATAGTAAAGGGAAGGATCAGCCTTGTCCGAAGAGGAATCTTTTAGGATGTTGGAAGATCCTTTTGTGCAATAACAAGAACTGCTGAGGGTCTGAGCCACTCAATATCACCCGTTGGCAGGTCAAAAACTGCACAATGATTGAAAATTTTGCCCAGAATCTAGAGTGCTGCTTTTAGCGGGCCTTTCTCAGCAGTGTATGGAACCATCTAATGGACGCATCTTCCCAGTGCTCTAATCAAAAGAAATCGATGTAAGCCTATGGTTACTTTCACACTGGAGCGTTTTACAGACGCTATTTAGCTAAAAATAGCGTCTGTAAAGCGCCTCAAAAGTCCCCCCCCATCCACCCCAATGTGAAAGCCCTGAGTGCTTTCACACTGGGGCGGTGCGCTAGCAGGACATTACAAAAAGTCCTGCAAGCAGCATATTTGGGGCGGTGAGGGGAGTGGTAATTTACCGCTCCTCTACCTCCCCTGCCATTGAAATGAATGGCAAGCGCTGCCAAAGCGGCTGCACACCGCCTCGGTAGCGCTGAGTGCCGGCACTTTTAACCCCATTTTAACCCCTTGTGGGGGGTTAAAAGTGCCG
>BLSH010243218.1:251891-263129 GCA_018402905.1 Glandirana rugosa
CCCGCACCAGTCCACGAAAGGGGACGACGGCAAAAGGGCAGTAGAGACGACGAATGGTCTGGGCGACCATTGTCGCCTCTGCTAGCCCAGGCGAGGGGGGACGTGACCTTCGGTTCACTTACCTTCTACGGCAGGTGAGCCGAGGTATCGTAACGTCCCACCTTCCACTGAATGCGGGTATCGAGGAAAAAAAAAAGTGACGGTAAAAAAAAAAAAAAAAAAAAACGTAAATTCACATTTAAACTCTAGACTCCAGAAAAACTGGGGCCTAGAGTATAAATTCTCCAGGACCGTACGAAAAAAGGATTATGTTCCTTACAAATGTAAAGAACATTATCCTTATTTGCACTAGTTTATATATAAAAAAATTTTCCTGTCACATTATTATTTTTCAATTTGGGGTCAAAAAGACCTCAGATCTCAAATTTACACTTAAATGCAAAAAAAAAAAAAAAAAAAAATGGCAGTGAAAAAAAAAAGGAGCTATGGGCGTAAGTCACCTTCCACCCTGCAATGCTATGGAGCCGAGTGGACGGCATCTTCCATTCACTTGGCTTCCAGTGCAGGGGGGAGCGGACCCGATCGTCTCCGCTGTTACCAGCGGGTCTGGTAAGCAGCAGAGATGACGGGAAAACGGCAGCAGGGGAAAGCACCTGACCACGCCCCTTCCCCCCCAAGGTCAGGACAGTGGCGGCCGCTGCTCCGTTTTGGGCAGACTGACCTGACCCCCCCCCCCGAGGTCAGGACAGTGGCAGCTGGTGCTCCATCGGTCGTGGGGGGCTGGCAGATGGACCTGACCATGTCACCCCCCCCCCCAGTCACTGGCTCACTTTACCCTTCAGGTGTACATGGCTTACTCACCTCTCTCTGGCAGGGATCTGACCACGGGGGTTGGCAGACGGACCTGACCACGTCACCCCCCCCAGTCACCGGCTCACTTTACCCTTCAGGTGTACATGGCTCACTCACCTCTCTCTGGCAGGGATCCCCTGCTCTCTGACTCCTGCCACATCCGATCCAACACTGGGCACCCCGAGATCAGACACACAGCCCGATCGCTGGCCCAGAGCCGATCCCCGATGGGTGACAGCGGGAGCGGCTGTCCAGGCACAGCCTCCGAGCAGTGTGGACAGAGCTCACAACCCGTACTCTTCTCACACTGTCCTGATTTGACGGCTCTGATAGAGAGGAGGAGGAAGCGGAGTGGCTGAGAGACGTGTGTTCCCGGAGAGCGCCAACTGCATCACAGCGGCTGTGCGTCTCCTTCCTCCTCCTCCTAGGGCAATGGGATCGCTTCTCCTTTCAGTCAATTGGGAAAAGAGTCTCAGAACCTGCTTCCTGATTGGGCGGGAGAAGAATCAGTGTGATAAAAGCGAATATTCAGTTGCTATTGTCACACAACTGAGTGGGCTTGGAGCACAGTGCTCTGCGCCCGAGCCCACCCTTTTTTGAAGGCTATTAGAGTCTCTAGCTCTAATCACATGCTTCAAAAAAGAACAACCTCCCAGAGGAGGGCTCTGGTTTACAGTTTGAAAACCCTCCAACAATAACCGTGTTTTCCTTTCCGGAACCTGAACATGAACTGTGCACCGGGTGGGAGAAGCAGAGGAAAGATCTACAATAAACCAGACATATAGCCGGAAGTCATTGAACACCGTTCTATCCCATAATGAAAAGCAAAATGTTTCAGCGCTGTACTTTAAACAGTGTATTGTGAAACTCCAAAAGAAAGTCCAAAGAATAAAGAACAAAAACAAGAAGTTCACGTGTTAATAATTATCCTCAACTTCTTATTTTTTTTTTCAATGAGATTGACACACTATGTGCTGCTCACACCACCGCCATTAGCAGCTCACCTCACTCTTTGACCTATGATCAACAGGTCACGTGCGCCTGTCCCTTTAAGGGATGTAATCAGATGTACCAAACGGTTATGTTCTTCTCCCGATCCAATTAGACTGTATGAGTGCTCCCCAGAGATCTGGAAATAATGCTCAGAAGCATATAGACAATCATAGTGTTTTCCATATTAAACCACAAATTTATTTACAGCGGTAGTATACTCAGACAATCTAATCTGCAATATGCAACTTCATGTTGCTCTTTATAATCATTGCGCCACATACAGTACCTCACAAAAGTGAGTACATCCCTCCCATTTTTGTAAATATTTTAATGATATCTTTTCATGTGACAACACTGAAGAAATGATACTTTGGTACAATGTAAAGTACTGAGTGTGCAGCTTGTATAACAGTATAATTTTCTGTCCCCTCAAATTAACTCAATACACAGTCATTAATGTCTAAACCGCTGACCACAAAAGTGAGTACACCCCTAAGTGAAAATGTCCAAATTGGGCCCAAAGTGTCAATATTTTGTGTGGCCACCATTATTTTCTAGCACTGCCTTAACCCTCTTGGGCATGAAGTTCACCAGAGCTTCACAGGTTGCCACTGGAGTCCACTTACACACCTCCATGACGACATCACGGAGGTGGTGGATGCTAGAGACCTTGCGCTCCTCCACCTTCCGTTTGAGGATGCCCCAAAGATGCTCAATAGGGTTTAGGTCTGGAGACATGCTTGGCCAGTCCATCACCTTTACCTTCTGCTTCATTAGCAAGGCAGTGGTCATCTTGGAGGTGTGTTTGGGCTCATTATTATGTTGGAATACTGCCCTGCAGTCCAGTCTCCGAAGAGAGGGGATCATGCTCTGCTTCAGTATGTCACCGTGTCATGGTTCCCTCAATAAACTGTAGCCCCCCAGTGACGGCAGCACTCATGCAGCCCCAGACAATGACACTCCCACCACCATGCTTGACTGTAGACAAGACACACTTGTCTTTAACTCCTCACCTGGGTGCCGCCACACACGCTTGACACCATCTGAACCAAATAAATTTATCTTGGTCTCATCAGACCACAGGATATGGTTCCAGTAATCCATGTCCTTAATCTGCTTGTCTTCAGCAAACTGTGGACTTTATTTTGCATCATCTTTAAAAGAGGCTTCCTTCTGGAATGACAGCCAATTTGATGCAGTGTGCGGCATATGGTCTGAGCACTGACAGGCTGACCCCTCCACCCCTTCAACCTCTGCAGCAATGCTGGCATCACTCATACGTCTATTTCCCAAAGACAACCTCTGGATATGAAGCTAAGCATGTGCACTCAATTTCTTTGGTCGACCATGTCGAGGCCTGTTCTGAGTGGAACCTGTCCTGTTAAACCGCTGTATGGTCTTAGCCACCGTGCTGCAGCTCAGTTTCTGGGTCTTGGCAATCTTCTTATAGCCTAGGCCATCTTTATGTTGAGCAAAAAAATTTTTTTCAGATCCTCAGAGAGGTCGTTGCCATGAGGTGCCATGTTGAACTTCCAGTGACCAGTATGGGAGAGTGAGAGCGATAACACCAAATTTAACACACCTGCTCCCCATTCACACCTGAGACCTTGTAACATTAACGAGTCATATGACACTGAGAAGGGAAAATGGCTAATTGGGCCCATTTTGGACATTTTCACTAGGGGTGTACTCACTTCTGTTGCCAGCGGCTTAGACATTAATGGCTGTGTGTTGAGTTATTTAGAGGGGACAGCAAATTTACACTGTTATACAATCTGTACACTCACTACTTTACATTGTAGCAAAGTGTAATTTCTTCAGTGTTCTCACGTGAAAAGATATAATAAAATAATTACAAAAATGTGAGGGATGTACTCACTTTTGTGAGATACTGTACATTATGCAAATAAAATGTTCTTACTTGCTCAAATAAACTTTTTCTGAACGCTCCAGCTAATATGTTCCTGCCGCCATTATAAGTCCTGTCTCCGTGTCCCAACAGTAATGTATTTCCACCCTTACTATGTTTCCGTGGCCATAATCCCGCGCATGCGCATCTGTCTCCAGCTCTGCTCTTTGTCTCCACAACCCCTGTGACATAGCGAGTCACATGGAGTGAAGGCTCAGCATCTGAATGGGGAAGGAGCTTCGCGGGATATCAGAGCTGACGTCGACCTAAGGAATAATGCAGCACTGGCATATACACAGCATTTTTCCGTCACGAAAAGCTTGTCGGTAAAATAGGACTAAAAGCGCATGCGCCGGTGCAGTAGGTCCCAACGTGTTATCGGTTTTACCCTTCTTCGGCGTGTAGAGTGGACTATGCACAGACACCTCGCTGCTCTCTAGAGATTGGAGGAGTCCAAAGTCACTGGAAACATAAGAGAAAACAGCAGGCCCATGTATCAAGGATAATGCACTAGGCCTATGCACCTTCGGTTTTCTCTTATGTTTTCATAAACACAGAGCACACAGTACTATAGGCTGCACTGATTAATTTAAAAGAAACTTGCTAGACTGGGTTTACAACCGCTTTAAAACCAAAGAAAAAAACACAATTACAATAAAAAGCACACAGAAACTGGTGCGCCACAAATCACTTGCACATGTAGATAGAGGCTGCAGCTTGTGGATAATATGCCACTGTCCAAGGAAGGTGTATTAGGTCATCAGCTCCGCCCTTTATGCATTAAGCCACGTCCATTGTGTAATGTGTAAGGGGCAAAGCCGGTGACGTAATAAGTCTTCTTTGGGCAGTTGGGTGGAAGGGAATGTCGAAGATTAATGTGAGCAGTACTGAGCAGAATCCAGCACTTAAGGGGACAGTACTGAAGAAATTAGTATAGTGAATGGTATATTATCCACAAGCTGCAGTCTTTACCTATGATGCCCCCTATGGTGGTCTGAACGATAATATATGCAAGTAAGCTGCGGTGCACCAGTTTCTATGTACTTTTTATTGTGAGTGTGTTTGTTATCTTTGGTTTTTTATAAATTTGTGGTTTACTATGGAAAGCACAATTATTGTTTAGATCAGTGATGGCGAACCTTGGCACCCCAGATGTTTTGGAACTACATTTCCCATGCTGCTCAACTATACTGCAGAGTGCATGAGCATCATGGAAAATGTAGCTCCAAAACATCTGGGTTGCCAAGGTTTGCCATCACTGGCCTACAGTGCCTTGCGAAAGTATTCGGCCCCCTTGAACTTTGCGACCCTTTGCCACATTTCAGGCTTCAAACATAAAGATATAAAACTGTAATTTTTTGTGAAGAATCAACAACAAGTGGGACACAATCATGAAGTGGAACGAAATGTATTGGATATTTCAAACTTTTTTAACAAATAAAAAACTGAAAAATTGGGCATGCAAAATTATTCAGCCCCTTTACTTTCAGTGCAGAAAACTCTCTCTAGAAGTTCAGTGAGGATCTCTGAATGATCCAATGTTGACCTCAATGACTAATGATGATAAATAGAATCCACCTGTGTGTAGTCAAGTCTCCGTATAAATTCACCTGCACTGTGATAGTCTCAGAGGTCCGTTTAAAGCACAGAGAGCATCATGAAGAACAAGGAACACACCAGGCAGGTCCGAGATACTGTTGTGGAGAAGTTTAAAGCCGGATTTGGTTACAAAAAGATTTCCCAAGCTTTAAACATCCCAAGGAGCACTGTGCAAGCGATAATATTGAAATGGAAGGAGTATCAGACCACTGCAAATCTAGCAAGACCTGGCCGTCCCTCTAAACTTTCAGCTCATACAAGGAGAAGACTGATCAGAGATGAAGCCAAGAGGCCCATGATCACTCTGGATGAACTGCAGAGATCTACAGCTGAGGTGGGAGACTCTGTCCATAGGACAACAATCAGTCGTATACTGCACAAATCTGGCCTTTATGGAAGAGTGGCAAGAAGAAAGCCATTTCTTAAAGATATCCATAAAAAGTGTCGTTTAAAGTTTGCCACAAGCCACCTGGGAGACACACCAAACATGTGGAAGAAGGTGCTCTGGTCAGATGAAACCAAAATCGAACTTTTTGGCAACAATGCAAAACGTTATGTTTAGCGTAAAAGCAACACAGCTCCTCACCCTGAACACACCATCCCCACTGTCAAACATGGTGGTGGCAGCATCATGGTTTGGGCCTGCTTTTCTTCAGCAGGGACAGGGAAGATGGTTAAAATTGATGGGAAGATGGATGGAGCCAAATACAGGACCATTCTGGAAGGAAACCTGATGGAGTCTGCAAAAGACCTGAGACTGGGACGGAGATTTGTCTTCCAACAAGACAATGATCCAAAACATAAAGCAAAATCTACAATGGAATGGTTCACAAATAAACATATCCAGGTGTTAGAATGGCCAAGTCAAAGTCCAGACCTGAATCCAATCGAGAATCTGTGGAAAGAACTGAAAACTGCTGTTCACAAACGCTCTCCATCCAACCTCACTGAGCTTCAGCTGTTTTGCAAGGAGGAATGGGCTAAAATTTCAGTCTCTCGATGTGCAAAACTGATAGAGACTTCCCCAAGCGACTTACAGCTGTAATCGCAGCAAAAGGTGGCGCTACAAAGTATTAACTTAAGGGGGGCTGAATAATTTTGCATGCCCAATTTTTCAGTTTTTTATATGTTAAAAAAGTTTGAAATATCCAATAAATTTCGTTCCACTTTATGATTGTGTCCCACTTGTTGTTGATTCTTCACAAAAAATTACAGTTTTATATCTTTATGTTTGAAGCCTGAAATGTGGCAAAAGGTCGCAAAGTTCAAGGGGGCCGAATACTTTCGCAAGGCACTGTATATGCTTTATTTCTGAGCATTATCTCTGGATCTCTGGGGAGCACTCATACAGCCTAATTGGTTCAAGAGAAGAGCATAATCCACATCATGTATCAAACACAAGGTCCATGAGTAGAATCTGACCCGCCAGGCCATTTCACATGGCTCTAGCACCTTTCCCGCAGCAGCAGCACCCCCCTCGTCTCTGCTCCAGCCCCCCCCCATCTCAGTAGTCAACAGCAGAGGGGAGGACAAAACACCTCCTAGAGATCTTGCACCTCTCCCCTGGTCTCAGCATTCAGCAAACTCCAGAAGCTGACTCCAGCCCTCCTCCAGACCCTACACTTTCTGCTTCCCAGCTCTGTCCCCAGCAGCAGCACAAGGTAAGGGGGGTGTAATGTGATGTAAGGGAGGATGAGGGACCCTTGACTTCTGATGGGGGAGGTTCAGTGTAAGGGGGAGGATGATCTGGACTTCTGCTTATAATTATTATGCGAATACTACAATTTTATGCCAGTTTAAAGAAGAGTTGCAGATCACTAATATCATAAGTCAGTACTAACAAAGTAATAATCAATTACAAAGGAAATTATTTAATATGATAAAGAGTAGATACATTATATAGTCTTACAGATACAAACAGCCCTTTGAGGGCAAACATAATGCTGATGCAGCCAGAGACAAAATTGAGATTGACGCCCCTGGTGCCAATCTCAGGGAAGAAAAAAGGAAAAAGAAGTTGAGGACAATTATTAAGTGACAACACATGCACGTTTTTGTTCTTTATTCTTTGGACTTTATTTTGGAGTTTCACAGTACACTGATGGTTATAGAGCAGGGCTAAATCTTTTTTGCTTTTCAATATTGATTAAGGAGTATATGGTACACTTGTGGATTTTGGCAGCAGCACATTTTCATTCATTTATTTATTTTCCATTTTTAATTTTGTATATATTTTTTGAACTCACAAAGGTGTGCGCAGGGTACTTCTGTTAATTATTTTGATTTGCAGTTCCATACCATCTTGTGGGGAGGGTTGGGAGTCCCTGCAAGATGCTACATCAACAGTATCATTCTGGGATCTGCCTCACTTTGGTGTAGGGATCTCGAATTAGGGCACCCACTACTTACCCGTTGAGCAGCTGAATATTGAGAAAGGTCAGTGGAAAAGATGAATCTTGTACTTGCTTGGGCGTCTTGTACCCAATGCGCCATCTATAAGGCCGGCTGTGAGGAATCAATGAAAATGTGCTGGAAAGCAGCCTTAGGTGTGTACTCAAATCCCCTAGGTTTCCCCCTTTAAAGCATGGGGAAAGGGGAAGTGCAGAAAGACAACAAATATTGCCTGTTAAGAGACTGACTATAGAGCAAGCTCAAAACGCTCTCCAAGCATCTACCAGGCCCAGCTTTGTTCTTAAATTATAAAGAGTTTTACAACTTTTCAAGTAAGATCATTTCTAATTAAAAGACATTTTGTTTATTTTATTTTTATAAGTGTACTTATTTTTATGTTATTGGCTTCCATCAATTAACACTTTACACAACCCTATGGCAATTTTTAAGGAATAGTTAGTACAGAATGTGATAACATAAAAACCTGTATCCTTTAGTAGAGTAGTATTAAAGCAGTAGTAAACATGGTTGCTTATAATAAAGCTTACCTATAGGTACAATGAATATCTTCTAAACGTATAGCATTTAGGAGATAGTGTATTTCTGCAGCTGGTGACATCAGAAGCAACAAAGGAGTGGCTCAAGAAGAAGACCATTTAGGTCATGGAGTGGCCTAGCCAGTCTCCAGATCTTAATTCTATAGAAAATGTATGGAGGGAGCTGAAACTTTGAGTTGCCAAGCGACAGCCAAGAAACTTTAAGAAATTAGAGAAGATCTGTAAAAAAGAGTGGAACAGAATCCCTCCTGAGATGTGTGCAAACCTGGTCACCAACTACAAGAAACGTCTTACCTCTGTGCTTGCCAGCAAGGGTTTCTCCACCAAGAACCAAGTCATGTTTTGCTTGGAGATCAAATACTTATTTTACTCATTGAACTGCACCTCAGTTTATAATACTTATATCATGTGTTTTTTTTTTTTTTTGATTTTTGGTTGATATTCTGTCTCTATCATTACACCTATGATAAAATTTATAGAACCTTAATTTTTTTCTTTATTTTCCCCACTGTATATATACATATACATACACACACACACACACACGTTTGTTTAATTTGACAAGTATGGAATACTGTATATGAATGATTGCAAGGAGAGAGAAAGCAAGAAGGTGAGTCCCACCTTTGAAATTCTGTCTGCAGGAAGGAAAATGGCAGAGAAGTAAACCTCTTAATTCGTCACTCTGCAAAGGTTGCCAAAAACATGCCGGCAGTATATACTTCCGTCATTATTTAACAAATTTAAAAATGTATTACAAAGTTAATTTATGCCACTTAATTTGCAAAGCATACTGGCTTTCAAATAAAGTCCAGACTATTTTTGGAAACGGTGCCATGGATGTACCTTGTACTAGTTGTTCAATTTAGAATCATGCCGTTTTCATTTATTTCGGTTCCTGATGGGACAAAGTACATACACTGCTTTGTCCCCTCTTCCTCAATGCCCTGCAATAGTAGATGTGATGTTGGAAAGCCACCCTCCTTAGTGTACAGCATCCCAATTATACACCTCACAGGGAGATGGCTGTGTGGATAGTGAGCATTCCAGTTCTCGGCACTTGCCCGAGGCAAGCAACAAAAGAAATGCAGAGGGATGCAAGATATGTCAGCCTCCTATCCCTCTGCATTCCATCTGCCAGTGCTTGCAGTAAGTGGCAGTAAAATCACCACCAGAGTGGATAAAAAAAAAAAATCTAATTTTTTTAGAGCCCTTTCACACTGAGAAGTTTTTCCAAGCGCTTTGGCATTAAAAAAAAGCACCTGAAAAGCTCACGAAAAATGCTTCCCATTAAAATCAACAAATGCTTTCACACTAGGGCGGTACGCCGGCAGTGCGGTGAAAAAACCCCAGCATGCAGCATCATAGGAGCATGTTTGAAGAGCTAAGAAGAGCGCCTCAAAAACACCTCTCTCAATTGGAATGAATGGGAAGCGCCTGAAAAGCGCCTCAAAATGTTTTTTGGAAACGTTTTTGAGTCATGTGTCCTTTAAAAAGCACACCGCAAATGCCTGAAAAGCACAGCAAAAGCGCCACAAAAGGGCTGCAAAAGAGCTCAGCGTTTTATGGGCAGTTTAGAAGCTCCTCAGCGTGAAAGGGCTCTTATTTAACCAGTTCCTTACCAAGTCATTGTGAAATGACGTCGGCAGGAACCCTTCATCGATCCGTGGATCGCTTGTGTCCCCGGGGGTCGTGTCCCCCCCGATCAGGGTAAAGAGCCTATAGATTTGGCTCTTTACCACGTGACCAGCTGTGTCCAATCACAGCCGGTCACTACCGACCTCCACGTGCATGCCGCTTGTGCACGCCCCCGGGGGCGAGCAGCTCGGCGATCGGGGCTGAGGCTTGTCCCATGGACAAAGCCCAGCTTCGATCTGGGTAAAGATCCAATGGAATTGGCTCTTTACCACATGACCGGCTGTGTCCAATCACAAGTTCTCCCTCTCTCACACAGATCGTGTGTGAGAGGGAGATTGCAGTAACAGCTTGTTACCGCCTACTGTGTACACCAAGCACACTGATCACCCCCCCCCTAATAAAGAGGACCTGTCACAGTCCATTAGAGTACCTGTCATCTTGTCCATCAAAGTACTCTAGTACCTGTCACCTGTCCATCAAAGTACCAGAGTACCTGTCACCAGCCCATCAAAGTAACCGAGTACCTGTCACCATCCCATCTGAGTACCTGAGTACCTGTCACCTGTCCATCAAAGTACCAGAGTACCTGTCACCAGCCCATCAAAGTAACAGAGTACCTGTCACCATCCCATCTGAGTACCCGAGTACCTGTCACCTGTCAATCAAAGTACCCGAGTACCTGTCACCTGTCAATCAAAGCACCCGAGTACCTGTCACCTGTCCATCAAAGTACCTGAGTACCTGTCACCAACCCATCTGAGTACCCGAGTACCTGTCACCAACCGGAGTACCCAAGTACCTGTCACCAGCCCATCTGAGTACCCGAGTACCTGTCACCATCCCATCTGAGTACCGGTCACCAACCCATCTGAGTACCCGAGTACCTGTCACAGCCCATCAAAGTACCCTGGTACCTGTCACCAACCCATCAAGGTACCCTAGTACCTGTCACCAACCCATTTGAGTACCCGAGTACCGGTCACCAACGCATCTAAGTACCCAAGTACCTGTCACCTGCCCATCCGAGTACCCAAGTACCTGTCACCATCCCATCTGAGTACCCGAGTACCTGTCACCAACCCATCTGAGTACCCAAGTACCTGTCACCAACCCATCTGAGTACCCGAGTACCTGTCACCAGCCCATTTGAGTGCCCAAGTACCTGTCACCAGCCCACCTGAGTACACAAGTACCTGTAACCAGCCCATCAGAGTACCCAAGTACCTGTCACCAACCCATCAGAGTAGCCAAGTACCTGTCTTCAGCCCATCAGAGTAACCAAGTACCTGTCACCAGCTC